>JAMQGT020005105.1:0-205313 GCA_024447675.2 Pterophyllum scalare
AGGAAACTGTGTTGTTGTTAATATAAGTAATAACATTTCCTCTGATGTGATCAATTACCCTTTTGATGTTCAAGTTGTATTGAACGCAACACTAAATTGTAAGGGGAATAAATCAAATACATTCCAATATTCCACTATATTTTATTTTTCACAGAATATTTATGCAAAAGACAATTTTAACTGTAGTTTGTCATCAAGCTTATCACAAGTACAAAAAAATGTATCAAAACAGTAGCCATTCAAAAAAAAAGGATTGCCATCCAAAAGGCAAGTAAAAATAGGCAAAAGTGCTTGAAATAAATTCTAACATGTTTAGAGAAGGAATACAAACGCAGCAGCATTCAACAAAAATATTTGCATCTTTGTGAAAAACTGGACACAATCTCCAACTTGAAAAAGAACAGATCAGCTATGATTAAGGGAAGATTTTGCATGTTTTGTGTAAATATACAGTCTGTGTTGTTGGTGAATGTAACCAACTGAAGCTATAAATCCCTGCGCTGCTATTGACTGAGAACACCTATGCTGCAAAATAAGTGGTGATGTTGCTGTTGAGGAAGAATTATGTTATTTTGAATTTACTGCTTCAAATGACTACATTTACCATCAACACAAACTGGACATTTCCAGTTGAAAAGTGCTGAATTTTCCTTTAACTGTATTAAATAAACTAATTATTACTATGGAGCCCTGAGCGTACACTTCTAAATCTTGTCCTGCAGAGTACAAGTGGCTGGACATTAACGTCTCTTATAACATTGTAAACTGAACATTGCATTGAACTGCATTAGATAATGCAGATTACTTGAACTTGCCGGGGTGCATGTTGCCCCAGGACTGAGTTTGAATATGCCCCGCCCCTTCACTTCAAAAACATAACATCTTGTCAGCTGGGATAGGCTCCAGCCCCCCCGCTGTGACCCTGAACAGTATACGTGGAAGTGAAAGGATGGATGGACAGATGGACAACATTTTTACCAAACATGAAAGAATAAGTAATGATTACTAAAAAGTTTAATTACAATTAATATCTGGCTTAAGAGTGTAGATTCGTAGCGAAACTTGAAAAAGTAACACGCAAACAGGAAACGGAGAATGTTCCCTTTCAAAGTAAAAGTTGTGCCTTATTTACAAACAACATGTTTCAAAAGGCAACAACTTACTTTGCAAGTGAACCACGGCAGGCTATGGCAGGCTGTTTTAACATAGAATCTGTTTCACCACACTTTCATTCCCGATATCTGAAATTGATTTATGACTAGACGTATTAGTAAATTAAGATATCTCTAATTATATTGTGATTAGACAAAATACCTATTTGAAATACCTCTAATTACATTATGATTAGTCGAAATGACGTCAGATTTACACTGAGTTGAATGGAGGCTTCAATTCAAGATATCTACAATGAATTGCTGACTATCTGAAACACACATTTCAGATAACTACAATTAAATTATGACTAGTCGTGAAGTTATTTCGAGATATCTTGATTTTTATTCTGACTAGTCATAATTCTAATTATAGATATCTTCAATCTCACCATATTTCAAGATATCTTAAATGTATTTTTAGATAGGTGAATATATAGTTTTGACTAGTGCAAATTAAATTCTAGATATCTTGAAAGCAAATAATGACTAGGCAAAACTAAATTAGAGATATCTAGAACTGTAATTTTGACTAGTCAAAATGCCATTTAAGATATCTCCAAATGAATTACAGATATCTTGAATTATACGGCTTTTCTATTTAAGATATATTAAATTAACATTCTGACTAGTCGGAATGACATCACCGATATCTTGAATTAGTATTCTGTCGAGTCAAAACGTCACAGATTTACGGCGGTAAGTTTATAATGCAGTTTGTTAAAACGGCCTGTCGTTACAATCAGAGATTCTTCGCAGATTTCTTAAGCAGTCTTCAAGTACAGGATTCTCGTGTTCTCCGCACATCCCACACTGAAGAGCTCTTTCTATATTGTTGCATTTTCTTACAATTTTGTCCAGAATGGCCAGCGCCACCTGAAATTCTACACAAGCAATAGTTTGGACAGTTCATCTAAAAATGTCATTTTGACTAGTCATAATTACGTCTTGAATTGTAATTAAGGATGTGTGACCCATCAAATGATGAATCCGGTGACGTCATTTGAGATATCTTGAAAGGAATTTTGACTCATCAACGTTTAATTAAAGATATCTTGAATTGTTATTCTTACTAGTCAGAATGTAAATGCAGATGTCTCAAATTACCATTCTGGATAGTCAAAATGCAGTTTTAGATATCTTAAATGTAAACGGATTTTATGTTAAAACGTCCTGCCGCAGGCCAACGCTTTCTGTTCCTGTTCTGTGTGCGTTGAACTTGGTGAAAAGTTGGAGAGCATTTGCAGACAATTTTGCATCTTCAGTGCAAACTGCTGGCAACTGTGGCAACCTACTGATGACCAAAGCAACCGCAAAGACATTTTAAATGCAGTGAAAGTTTGCCAGCAACTGGTTTGATTCCAGCCAGAGACACAAATCGCTTTGGGGTTGCGTCCGGTGCAGAGCTACCTGCTTCCGGCAGCCCTTTGTGACAAGCATAGTCTTATCAGTCAGAGAAATATGACTAGCAAAGAAAAATGCTTAATTTGCCAGTGCCATCAGATTTCTTTATTCATTTTTAAAACATAGTCAAATCCATTATATTTCTGCCTAATCAGCAAAGATTGAACTTGAACTTCGCTGACTTGTCAGTATGACGCCACATTTCAGGTATGGATATTTCCTTAGCGTCAGTTATGCCGTTCACGTTACAAAAAATGCAAACAATCGTGTAGAAAAATCAGCTCATTTTCTGAGACCTCTCGAACCTCAAAACGGCGTATTTTTCTGTCCAGCAGGCAGAAACACACAGATATTAACATTTGCACTGAAGAAAACACACAAAAGCAGAAAATTACATTTGAGAATGTGGAACAAATGTTTGGCATTTGTGTTTGATAAATAACCCGAGTTTATTTAACCTCTGTGATTTGTTGCAGCTGCATTTTCAAGGTGAATGTTTAGACAAGGAACCCTTTTTTTTTTTTTTAAATTTTTTTTATCCTGAAACGCCCGTACAGTTTAGGAGCTCGTGTGAAGATGCTCTCGAGCTCCTGCAGCCCACGCTCCCAGCCCAAAAGTTTTCAGTGTTAACAGCTGAATGTGAAGTACTTCAAGCTTCAAGTGACAATCAGAAACGATCCTAAAACAATTTCCCTCTGCCGCCTGATGAAGCCGAGGCAGCAGCAATAATTGCCATTATATTATGAACTGCTCGGTTTGTTTAGACACACTCTGGGGGCGCTTGCTTGTCTGTGTTTTTCTGCCTCCGCGGAGCAGGTGCTGCACATCGCCCAACTTACGGTTGCAAATCTCGTGCTCTGCACCTCGTTTAGAATCTGTTCTGTCAGCATTACTGAGCTGTCATGTTATATCACGTTGCAAGGTGGCTATCATCTCACAACTGTTTAAGCTAAATGGATCTTGTTTCCCTATTCAGTCGTATGGGACCAAGAGTGAGAGAAACCTGACTGCTGGCGAAATTTGCATCAGCGGTCCTTCTTCCCTCTGGGGGGGGGGTGATTTTGGATGCCTGCGCTGCAGAAAGCTGTGTTGTAGCCTAAGGACGTTTTCTGTTGCAAAAAATAAAAAAGAAGAAGAAGAAAGAAAGATGTTAGCATGTTGTCAAAGGACTCACACGAAATCACTGCATGCTACAGTACGAGGATAGAGAGTGTTTTATTCTTCATCAAGTGATAACATGCCTGGTGTGTCAGAATCATTTCACCACAGTTGTGTGGAGCAGAGCGAATCCCTACGTTGTCATTGCTCTGTGGCCAGAGGCCCGTAGTGCATGCTGAACAATTCGCAGAGCTTTTTAAATGCGAGCAGAAATTCTGGCAGGATTGTAAATTAAAAAAGAGGCACCATCCCCTCTGAGGCTTGGGCATTTTGTTATGAGGGATGGGTATGACAAGAGTATTTCATGTGCACATGTTCCAGTTTTAATACAACCCCGTAAGTGCCTTTCAACCTGCTTTAATCGTAACTCCATGAATGGTTTGTGATCACTCACTTGTTCTTGGACAAACTAAGCTGAAATCTTTGTTCTGTATGTATACTCAGAAGGATTATTTGCTCTGCATATGCAGTGTGGAGCTCACGTTGACAGATACAGTAGACCCAAATAAAAATGAATGAAAGTCGGCAAAACAGATCTCTGATAATTTGCTCTATGCAACTCTTTTTTTAGTCAGAACAGAAATATTGCTGAATAAGCTTGTTCACCCCGCCCAGGCAGAGTCTCAGAATAAAAGCCTATCCTTTAGTAAAAGAATAAAGTCATCAGATGGGACCAGATGATCACACAGATTTGACTTTGGAAGACGAGAACTTTTTGATTGACATCTTAGCGAGAGCACTTAATAGCACCCCCGGCAGCCAGTGCCGTCAGCAGGTAAACAAAGGCGTGAATATGAAAATGAAGAGCGGTCTCTGTTACAACAGCTGCTACTTGCATACTGTACACGCATTGACCTGATTGGTTTGACTGCTTTGCATAATGCAAGTCTCGCAAGGTGGCAGCTCCGCCGGGTGAAATTGTTTCGGAGGAGACGGCGGCCAAGGATGCGCCATATGCAACCAAGGGAGGCGCATATGCAAAGATTCAAATGTGGCTTTCTGCAAAGTGTGTGTCAGCTCTCCTGCATAAGCAATTCCACACACTGAAATGGGAAAAAGTAAATTCAAGATAACAAGCGAACTGCTTATGAGTAGTTGTAGCCGTATTTGCTGTTCTCGTGTTACAGCCAGAGATGCATTTGTAGTTAAGATGTGTGAAGGTAGCCCAGAGTTTCAGCTCAGAATCAGACGAGAGTCTTCCTGTCATGCATGTGTCGATGGTGTGATGTCAAGACACAGGGTCAGCATGGGGTATCTCGTTTCCTCCGCCACGGTTCACACTGTGGTGGAGTTATGAAGTCCTGTTTGGTTCCCCAGGATATTGGGATTGATTTGCAGGCAAACAATAACCCAGATTTATACAGTATTTGACCTAAAAGGCTGATCGAATATAAGAAGAAACACTGATCGTAGATTATCCTTGCATTTGTGTTGTGACAAATTACAGTCTTAAGCCTTATTTGTATTCAGAAGATTATTTATTTTTCTGATGCAAATTATGTTAATCCTCGTGATGTGTCATAGTTTTAAATGGCACTGAGAATAAGCGTGCTTCCCAGCAGCCTGTACTGCAGTCAGATTTCAGCAGGAAACTGTGGGTTTGTTAAATGTATTAGATACTGGATGGGAAGACTAATATGTCCTTCACACAGAGGATTAGACATTATCAGCTTGTGTTTCCCACAGCTCGCCCAGCCCTCTCAGTGCACACCTCAGGACTGCACCGCTAAGCAGAGAAGCCCGGAGCCGGGCGTGGTCGCCGGGAGGCCGAGGATGAGAAGGTCGGGCGGGTCGGCGGCCAGAGATAGCAAGAATTTATAGTTTATGTAAATGGGTTCCCATTTTGTGTAAATGTTGCGTGTTCGCGTGTGTGTGAAATGAGAAAACACTCTCAGATCATTGCTGCTTTTATTGATTACCTTTTACTTTCAGTGCATCACTGCTTAATTATTCAAAATGCCTCCTTCATTATGCACATGATGCTGACATAGTTTTTTTTTTTTTTTTTTTTGCTGCAATATTGGCTTCTCACTCACGTGGGCTATTAAAGGAAAAATACATGGTTAGGCATATTTTTTGTAATCTAAATGTGCACAGGTTTTCAGACCTGACCAAATGAGACACACCGCTACCAAATGTCCTTTTTTCTTTGCTTTTTGCTGGTTGAGAGTAAAACATAAATAAATAAAAAAGGAAGGGGAAAAAGAGAGTCTTTATCCAACGCCAAAAAAGAATACACAAGAGTCAACAAATATCCTATTATTTGGTTGGCTAGGAAACAAGAAGCTGTAATTGATGGAGCAGGTCAGCCTATCCTGGTAGCAAACAGGGTCGGTCTCCAGAGATAGCAACATAAAACAAAACAAAAAATGGAGAGCTGTTAGTGGCATTTATTATCAGTTTGGTATTGTTATTGTCATTCTGTCAGGCTTCTGTGTTAAATTTTCTTATGCCATCTCTAAGCACACTGTTAAATAATCCATCCATCCATCCATCCATCCGCTTAATCCAGTCCAGGGTCGCGGTGGGGGGCTGGAGCCTATCCCAGCTTCACAGGGCGAGATGCAGGTCACCATTCTGTCGCAGGGCTAACACCACGCCTGTGGTCGATTTAAAATCAGCAATTAACCTAACCCCGTTATTTTGGACTGTTTTCAGCTGTTATCTGACCAGTTTTTTATCTGTATTGTTCCTATTTGTAGCGATCAGGTAGATTGAATATAATTGATTTTGGTTCTGTGAAGGGGAAACGGGAGAGAAAGGCAACAATTTGGGCTACTTAACCGTGTTCCTCCTCTTAAGCATTGTGATATATTAAAAATAATAATAATATGAATAATTACTAACTACATATGCCAGTATTTATAAATGCTACTAAATTAACAGTTGGCAGGAGTGTGGTGAGGGGAGGACATAATTGATGGTGCTGTATTCCCAGAATAATGATGTGGGCAACGCAGGTCATGAAATGCTAAAACTCTGCTGCAAGAATACTACAAATACTGAAGCTTTCATTTCTGCAGGCGTGACAGAAGGTACGCCGCAGCGTTCGCTCCTTTCTAATTAACTGTGTTTGTTGCACTGGGATGCGGGGCTCGCTCGTCACGACCACCCACTGGAAATTAAACTTGTCATACTTTCTTGAAGGCCTCGTTCACTTGATGAGATAAAGAAACGGAGTGGATTTAGGTCCAAAGACTTCCCGGGCTGGATTCTCTTGAACTCTCCCATTATGTGCCAAGTGGGCCACCGAGATTTAATCTCCCGTTGACTTGCGGGTTTATCAGCAGTCACATTGCCCTTGGCGAGGCCTCCTGTTGCTCGACTTAAGCACCGCTTGTGGCCATGTTTGTCTTTCTTGAAAAGATATTAGCCTTTATAATTGAAACGGGAGAGTTGGCATCTAGGCCTTGATGTCCCATTTCAAGGCCATTTCTTAGCACTCCACCAAGCAAATTAAGTTAATTTTTTTCTTTCTTTTTTTTTTTAATGCAAGACTGCAGCCACGAGCAGTCGCCTCTCAATCTCTGTGTAAACACGTAATCAAATTATCATGAACCGAAAAAACCTTGCAGAATAAAACAGGCTATTACATACTAATTTATAATAAAATTGCCCCATAATTTAAAAGGCTGTGGGGTTTATCAGTTGCTGCAACTTGTCACGGTTTAATATAAACCTCATTGAGATTGCTGCGCTGTTTGCGTCAACAGTCATTAGATAAATACGGTCAGTGACAGATCTATTACATCTTAGAAAAGCTGTTCTGAACAGTTTATATGTGATCAAGCGTCTCATATATCTCGTTTTCAGTGGGTACAGTCATCTAATTACAAAAATGATCGTCCTTGATTAAAGTATAACTATTATATTAGTCTGTGGCGGCAGACAACAGATGATATCTATCTTACCTGATTATAGGAGGCTTATATAAATGACCTCATTATAATCAGGGAGATTGAACAAACTTTAGATTTGTGCTGAAAGCTTGAAGCTGTCTCTATTAAGTGTGCAGTTTGACCTGAAAATCACCAAAAATCATGGTTGGAGGGCTCTCAGAATCCTCTGCATAGCATCTTAAGCAATTTAAGGGAGGAGGCTCAGCTGCAGTGGAGTTTTTGGAACTTTATCAGCAGAAGTGAAATTAATATGAATCTGCTCAGACAACTGAAGCTGCTCCATTTTCTCGTTTACAACGTGAAATATGTGATATTAATAGACACGTACAGTAAAACACTCGGATGCTTCCGGTGAACGGGAAAACATGAAGTCTGTTGGACAATAAAGGGTATTTCCGGTGCACGTCTTTCAGGGGGTCAGTGGTTTGATCCCGGAATAACGTGTGTGGATGTGGCCTGCAGTATCAAAAGTACTTTAAGTGATCAGTTAGTCAAAAAAATACTGCAGTATTTGCCATTAAGGAAGTGTATGCTTTAATATAACACCGCCATCGCCTCTTTGAGGCAATGCTGCGATGGCTGTCTGTTACAGGCTTGTGATGTGCTTCAGTTTTTCAGTCTCTAGATCTAAGAAAAATCAGAAATTATAGAGTACAGTAAATATTTTTTAAAGTAATTCTGTAGGAATTTTTTTTTAAACTATTTTACCAATAGAACTGGAACGCTGTCATTAAATGATGGGTGAGCAAACATTTTGCACTACACTGAGGAAAACCGAGAACATCTGCTGCAGCATGAAGGGATATTTTTTTGGCGCTCCCGTTGCGCACAACGCAGCTATTTTATTAATGCTATTGATGTACAAGGTAGTTGTTCTCCACTGAACTCATTTTTATTTGTATTTCCGGTCAGTTTGCCTGTTGCCTTCTGACAAAGCTGGGACTTTTGAGATTAAATAACCGTGCGGAAGAACGCTGCCGTACTTTGAACTGACTCTTATAACTTTGGCGACAAGAGATTAGCGAGGCGGTGAGTCCACGCTGTAAGGGTTCGCTCTGTGAAGTGTCGAGTTATCTGCTTTTATCTGTATTTCGCCAGTGTCCACGATATTTGCCGGAAACAGCATCTGCCGCTGCCATACTAGACTTGATGTCGGCGGCTGGCAGTTTAGTCGAAATGGCACCAGAGCAGGCCGGGGTATCACTGCAGCCCTTTTTAGACGTGACAGATGGATGCGAGTCACAGGAAAAGATTACCCCGACCGTTGGTCGATGAAATAGCAGCCGGATGGGAACTTGTAAACGATAGCTTTGAGTATGCGGTATAACTGTTATATTCTTAACTACTTTTTCACTCTGGGATCATTAAGGTGACCGTTTTTAGCTGAAGAGGAAGCAGGAAGCAAAGAATGCCGGCTGAATTCAGTGTTTGCTTTGATGCAAAGCTATTCGTCGAGGTAATCTGGTGGGACCATTGTGCAGCGTGCATCGCAGCAACAACAGCATAAACGACAGTACATTTTTCTCTACAGACACATTCAAATAAATGAATAATGCGGCTCAAATGGTCAAATTATCAGCATTAAACTGGTGTATGTCTAAAAATCCTTTTAGCTTACTTATTCAATTAAGGCTGAATTGTCAGGGGCTATGGGGAAATGATAGTCCACTGATGTTGAATAATTAGATTAGGACAATAATAGGATTCAATATATTTCTTTGTCCTCTGTGGCAGATATTTTAATAGGAGTTGAGACCCTACCAGGCCATTAGCCAGATGGGTCAGAGCAACTTAATCTCCAAACAATGTCTTCAATGGAGCAAATGACCTAATTAGCTTCATAATACAGGACATACACAGCGCACAGCGAGTTGCAAATGAAAAAATTAAATTGTAGTTCTCTATTAGATGTAATTATGCTCGCATGCTTTTGTATGACAGCAGTAAAACAGTTGTGAGAGGCGCGGTGACACACCCTGTCAAACCAAATACTCGAGGAAATAATAAAATCCCTTTTTAGTTAGCAGAAATATTCTTAATAATATCAATTTTCTTCATATTTATTTATTTAACTGTTGACCCTTTTGACAAACTCAGACAGTCAAGGATAAAACGCTCTAAAAAAAAATCATCTTCTTTCTAATGTTCTGAAACATTTTAATATAGAAAGCATTATTAAGAGGTGATAACCTGCTCAGTTAACCTCCACTCGCTTTTTTAAGCGATTTTGAAATAGAGTCTCCATAAAGCATGTCACCCCCCCCCTCCCTGGGTGCCATCATGGAGCTCTACTCATCTGCTGGTGTAACATGGATCATTTGTTCTGAGATGCAACTGATTAGCTTTTATTTACTGAAATTCAGTCTGTTTTGACAGTCTGCTCTGCTGAGTCAGGAAGTACAGTATAACGGGCACGCGGTAGGCAGCAAAAGACAAATGGCACCGCCCCCTCACGATGACCTTAACAATCGGCAGCTCTGCAGCATACTGCAGGTCTAGTTGCGCTTCATTATCGTCTCAGCGAGGAAACGATGCATTCCCATGCATTTATTTTAAAATGTTTAATACTATAATAAATAGTCGTTATTTATCTTTTGCTGGTTACCATGTTTAGCGCTAGGCAGCAGAAAGTAGATGTGAGAATTTTAGGTGTTGTGGGGTTTTTTGTGTGTGTGTGTGTGTGTGTTGATATTTGACCGAAGGTAAAGGAAGCAGATAACAAACGTATGGAGAAACAGGCAGAAAAGCTGCAGTTTCCTGTTGCGCATTTTAAATCTGTAGATCACACGAACATCCCGCTCCCTGCCCTTGTTTTTACCGAAATAAATAAGAGAGGAGACTTCCTCGGCTGTCTCTGAATGCCAAGATGCTCTCCGTACGATCGAACGAAAACAAAAACATCGAAAACAGTCGCTAATCACTTTTGTTCAGACGCAGAGAAACGAGTAAAATAAGGATGTTTTTTTCACAGATTAGCAAGTAATTAACCATCAGCCGTCTTCCAAATGAGGTAAACTGTAATTCAACTGCAGTTATCCAATTATAACACTGGAGGGACTGCGGTACGCACCTGTTCTGTAAATCACATAAATATAAAAAATAGCCACTTAGAAAGTGTGTGTATCCACAATAGTGTGTGTGTGTTTTTCACCTAATAAACCAGCAGCACACAATAACTGTTATTCTGAATGACAGTGGCTGTCCCCCCCCATTTATGAGCATGGGGGGAGTGTGGAAATTATATAACTTTGCACTTTTGTAACAACTGTCCGCAACTTGCTATGCAGTCGGCTGTTGCCTGTGAATGAACTGCGTTTAACCAGGGAAGTGGTGGATTTGTGAGGAGGCATCCTTGAGCCTTGGAGGCAACCATGCTCTTCAGAGTCGGCTTCATCTCAGCTTCTTTGTTCGTATGTGAGCAGCAGCCCCATAATTATGCCACAGATTAGGTTTAATATTGGACATAGATGAGAGGGGAAAATGCAAACCGTGAAAGGTTTGTATTTTTTTTTTTTTTTAGATGTGGTCAGATCTTGCCTTTAGGTAGTTTCAGAAGGTCAAAACTTTGGTTATTTTCAAAGTCAGTTTCTTTTTTCAGGTGACTTTTTTTCAGTAATAAGAAACTCGGAGTGTGTAATTAAAAGCGTGCAAGGTCTTCGGCCACTAGGCAAATGCATTTAAACTGAATCATTAAATCACAGGAGCTGCTTTGTATTAAGCAAATTCATGAGATCGTGTTCACGAGCGCGTTCATAATGGCTAAAATAAAATGAAAGTGTTTCCAAAAGGCACCTTTTGTTGCTCAGCGATGTTTTTGTTTGTCTCATGAATACCGCGTGAGTAACGAGGTGACATCGCGTCATGGCACTTCACTTATATATTGAAAGCGAATGCAAGTTGCATTCATCGCCCTCAGGCATAAACGTGAGTGAATGATTGTCCGTTGTAGCCCCGTGATTAACTGTTGTGTTTCCCAGTGTTTTGCTCAATGTGTGCTCAGGTGACCGTGTGACCCTGAATAACAATAAGCCAGTGAATGAATTATTTATCGTACACAGTTCATTTTGAAATCTGATTGAACCGGCTTTGTGTCATATAGACCGCCGACCATTCTGGACACCGTGCATCAGTCTTGCAGTGACTGGCGGGGCTTCTCTTTAAATCTCATTAGCCCAAGTCAATGCGGAGAGCGTCTTCAGATGGCGAGCGAGCCCTTTGTCATTCCTCAGCTCTTGGACAATGAGTCACATTCGCTCTTGTTATGAAATGAAACTTCTCAGCTGTATGCCAAAAAAAAAGCAAGACCTAGCATGAGACCTCAGTGCTGTGTAGACTTTTAGCCCCATTAGAGAGTGAGTTTAGCACCTTATTTAACTGTAGTTTACTTGGTTTTAGGTCATTTCTCCAGCAATTTGTCCAAGAAGGCCCCTATTTATAGAACCTTGTTCCTGTTCTCTAATAAGGGGTTTGTCATTGGTAAATCAGCACAAAATCACCACTGATTTTTATCATGTAAAGATACTTGATAGCTTAAGTAAGTTTTTCAGGGTTTGTTTGTTTATTTTTCAGGGGCTTTTGATTTGGTCAGACATCAGGATCGTTATTTTTTTTTCTTTCATAACATGTTCCTGCTTGGGCTAATGCCAGTATTTGTTTTGCCAAAAGCCATTTATGTTTTTTTTTTCCTGTTCTCCTGATTTTTTTTTTCCTCTCTCCCCCCTAAAAGTAAAATTGTCATGATTATCACAAATATTTCTGTTGAGATTTCACAGTTCTCTGTCAGTGTTAATTTTTTTCATCTCATCCACGGGATCACGAAATGTTTATTTATTTGTACATTTTGAAACAACGAGATCCGTTTGTTTTGACAGATGCTTGTTCTAGGGCAGCGGCCAGAGCTCAGCATGATTTTCTGGACTGTCACGTAAGACTTGTGGTTTATACTTTGTTGTCAGACAAACAAAATTGTTCATTTGGCACATTGGGTGACTAATTATCTCCCTGCAAAGGGATGCAATTGTTGAACTTGCTTTAGATAGGAGGGAAGTGCGGGACATAGATTTTTGTCTGGAAGAGAGCTTTGGCCTGCTTGGTAATTTGGCTGTCATGTAAAGCCCAGATGCCGCTCTAGTGCCGTTTTAAAACTTGGAAGGATACTGCAGAAAAAAATAAATAAATCAAGATGGATACCAGGGATGTTTGGATAGTATAATCAGAGGAATAACAGCGGACATATTTTGAAGGATTTGAAAGTTTTCTTTGGCTTGAGGCTCAGCCGTTTAGTTTTTTGTGTTTCAGCTGATGTGCTGCAGAAGAATTACATGCAGGACCCTTAAGATGGCCAATCAGGAATCCCTAGAGATTTGACAAGTCGTGCCCTTCATGCAGTAGCTGTTAATTATGCGTTTAATCGTTTAGGATGTCTTTACTCTCAATCTTAATAACTCACCCTTTCCCCTCAAGCACTTAGCAAATGCAGTGGATTAGCAGTCGTGTTTGAATGTATATCTCTAAAGGTGACGGCAATGTCATTTTTCAGGGGGGCATAAAAATGTGTAGCCTTGCAGAGATTCTGCGTGCGCTCGTAATGGAATCAAAATGCGTGTGATTTACAAAGCGAAACAGCAGCAAGTAGAAAGGCATCTATTTACGGTTGCTGCGACAGCCCCGAGTGATCAGATTTAATCCTTGCAGGTAGCTAATAAGCTTTTATCACAGAGGAGGTTTGTTCCTTTCTTTGTGCAGGGATGGAGCTGTTAACGAACATGCCGGTCTCCTCGCTGACAGGGGTCTGTGTGTTCAGCTGTTTAACATGAATTCTAAGGGCCTGCCTGCTCTAAAAGCCTCTTTACAGAGCAACAATGCACAAATCTTCTTAATTCCTTGTCGATACTTTTTTTTTTTTTTGCTCCCCATGATGAATAATATTCACTGGTCTCTCCAAAAGTAAGATTAATTTAGTCAAAGGGAGGGCCTAAGTTCTCCGCAGTTTACGGTACAAACTAAACTTCAGTGTTACCCCCAGGGGAACATCCACATCGTGTGTTGCATTTCTTGTTAGGCTGAATTCTGCTTCAGCTTTCGAGCTTTGATAATGCCGAACGGTGAAAAGCTTTTTCTCCACGCAGATGTTTGCAGCAGCAATCAGCAGTTAACAGTTCACACAGCTCTGCTTCGGCAGCTGGCATTACCTCCAAGGACTGGTTCAATCACAGGAGGTTTTCATGTGTCAGAGAATTTGAATGGTGACCTTTGTGACTCAGTGGCACGCTGTAGATGTGTTCTGCAGGTTGCAACGCTAATCTCGGCTGAAGTCTAAACAGGGAATTTATTAGCACTGCTGCGTACATGCATAACAAATTCCCGTCAGCCACATTTTAAAAGCTTTTGAGTATTCCGGAGGTGTCGGCAAGGATATTTGGAGGTGAGTTTAATTAGAGCACAACTCCCCTCTGCAGCACTGGCAAAAGAATGCATAATAGCTTGAAGACACAAGAAAGCTGCTTTATAAGCTTGTCATGGTTTTAATTTCTTTACTCTTAAGTCTTCAGTCTAGTTTGTCTGTGGCAAATCAGTTCTATCATTTACAAGCAAACAATATTGGTTTACGCAGGATAATGCATTATCTACATTATGTCCCAGAGTGTGGGTGTCCAAACTAAATAACTTTCAGTCATGGGCAGGACAAGTATTACGGCAGACATTTGGTAACCTTTTTCACATCAGATTCTAAGTATAACCACAAGAACTCTGAGTATTTCTTACAAAAAGCAGAGGTCTCTGTCTCTCTCTCGCTCTCGCTCTGTGTCTTGTATGAGTGTTAATGCAGTGCTCAAATATGAGCCATGGTAATTGATTTTTCTTTTTCCGCCGGGAATGAGCAGGCACAGTCTGCAGCAGTACCACACAAAGGAGGGGTAATTATTGGTCACGTATATCTTGGCCAAATGTTGGCTCCTCAAACATCACATCAAGTAATGGAAGTGGGCCAAAGAACAACTCATTATCATACACCTACATGCCAAAGACACTTCAGCTGTGACCTTATAATATTATGACAGCATTGCAATTAGTATTAGGGTTCAAATAACAGTAACGAAAAATAAGAAAAAAAGTTTATTATCCTGACAGGGTAATTGCCAGACTAGAAAGTTACCGTGTGCATGTCTTGATAGCTGGATTGATGGCGTCATGAGGCAGATTTCCCCCGTTAAAGACTGTGTGTGGATTGAGGGGAAAAATGGAGCACACCTGCGAGAGACAGTTTTCACAGTGACATGCTTTTTCCCAGATTAGTCAGTGAGGATTAGTAGCAATGCACTCTCCCTTGTAATATGGAGATCGTTACCGAGAATGGCCCATTTCTGCACCTTTTACTGAGATACGGGACAACATGTGAAATTGCTCTGACACCATCCTGGTGTCACGTACCTTTTTGCAGCTCTGTTTGAGGAAGGTTGCTGTGAGATCTTTATGATGCAGAGCATCAGGTTTTCGTGATTACTTCACAGATTTAAAAAAAAACAAAAGGAGTCAGGAACATGAGTTTTGTTCTGACAGTGCCGTGTTTCTGTGGATATTAAATCTGTAAATAGGACTTTTTTTAATGTTCTAAATGTCAAAACTATACATCAGCTGAATCATTAGGAGAGAGAGAGAGGAGATAGAGATGCCCTGCATCTACACAGCTAACCTTGGCCTATAGGTGGGCAGACCTTCTCTGATTTAACACGATATTAGGGATTCCTAATAATAATGTAGTATGTCTCAAACCACCCCTTATTTCTTAATCATTTGCTTCCAGTGAGCCAGACTTACTGAAAATATCTTTGCATGTTTCTACATGTATCCTCAAAAGAATTTGAGGAAACTGGACAAGTGGAGGACAAAAGAAGTCCTTAAGAGACAGGAAAAAAAACCAAAATCAAGCAAAGATATAACACAGGATCTGAGAGATGCATCTGGCCCTTCAGTTGATCCTGAAGCCTCATCAGAAATGGTCTCAGTTGATTGGTTGCTGTCAGGAAGCCATTCTTAAGGAAGCAAGATGAGGTGAAAAGGTTGAAGTACCAAATTACACAAGAAACGGACTGGAATGCAGTGGCAACGGGTCTTAGTGATGAATCCAGATTTGAAATTTTTAAAATCGAAATGCCATCAGGACGTAGAGAGATCAGGAAAGAGGTACAACAGTGAATGACTGCAGCGAGTCATTTTTTTTGGGGGGGGGCTGCATTTCAGCCAGTGGTGATTGGGATCTTATCAAAATTGATGAAATTGTGAATGCAGAAAGTGTAATATTTTGATCCCTCATGCAACATTAATACATTTAATTTGTAAGACACCCAAGTACTCTTTACAGGGGTGAGATCAAAACAGAATCACAGAAATAAAGGCACAGAGTAAGAACTAAAATAGAATAAAATGGTCAAAGAAACTAAAGTGGGTAGGGCTATTTATGATTTGAGGGCAGGAAGAGACTCAATATTGCAGATGTGTGGTGGGGACGAGTTCCAGAGATGGGGAGCAGAGCGGGAGAAAGCTCTGTTCCCTGTGGTGCTGAGGTGGGTGGAGGGCACAGTGAGGGAGCGGGGAGAGGTGGTGATGTGAAGGAGTTTGGATAGCTAAGGCGGGGCGAGGTCGTGATTGGCCTTGAATGAGTGCGCTAAGATTTTGAATTGAATTCTAAATTTGGAGTGGAGTAGCTCTAGGACTGGCATGATGTGGTGAAATAAGGGGGGGGTTTGGTGATGATACGAGTGGCTGAATTTGGGACCATTTGGAGCTCTGGAAGGATTTGTAAGGGAGATCAAAGACAAGAGAATTACAATAATGACAAGGTAACAAGACTGGGAACAAAGATGGAGGTGGTGTGCAGGGAGAGGGAGGGGCAGAGACGATGTTTCATAGATGGAAATAGGCAGACTGTGTAATATTATTATTGATTTGACCGTGAAATGATAAAGTGAAATGATAAAGGGCTGTCAAAGACGGCGCCCACACTTTAACTTGAGGGGAGGGAGAAACTGAGTAGCTGTCAGTTGTGAGGGAAAAACTCACGGCTTTGGATTTTGTTCCGATGAGCAGGAACTCCATTTTATCACTGTTTAGTTTAAGAAAGTTTGAGGTAAACCAGGATTTGATTTCAGATAAGCAGGTGATGAGGTAGCAGGGTGAGGATGAAGAGTTTGGTTTGGTGGATAAGTAGAGCTGGGTGTCATCCACGAAACAATGGAAAGTGGATGTTGAATTTGTGAAAGACATCGCCAACGGGAAGGAGGTAAATGCTAAAGAGAAGGGGCCCCAGGACAGAGCCATGGGCACACCTGAAGTGACAGGGGAGGGGTGGGATCTGAAAGACTCGAGTCAGATGAACTGACCTGGCCTGTGAGATACGAACAAACCCAGTCAAAGGGGGTATGGGCGATGCCAATGGAAGAATGGAAGTCTACTGAGGAGGATGTTTTGGGAGATACTATCAAAAGCCACACTCAGATCCAGGAGGATGAGGAGGGAAAGTAGATCAGAATCAGCTGCCGTGAGAAGATCATTTATGATTTTCAGGAGAGCGGCTTCTGTGCTATGGCGGGGGTGGAAACCAGACTGGAATTCTTCATACAGATTATTTTGAGTTAAATGGGAGTGGAGATGAGTAGCAACAGAAGCCTGGAGAACTATTCCCGAAGACTACTACAGGCTATGTTGAAGAATAAAGGCGGTCATACCAAATATTGACTTCCAAGCTTGTTAGAATTGTGCCAACTCTGTTTTTGCCTTATATATTGTATTGCCATTTATGTTTGTACGTTTCAATAAATCGTTGCACCCATTTCCCTATTAAAATATAAAGAAATGAGGGGTGGCCCAAGACTTTTGCCCGATACTGTAGTTTCAGTTTGTCATTTGATGTATTAAAAAAAATGACTAGCAGGACAGAACCTAAACTGCTATAAAAAAAACAAACAAACACACAAGTAGAGATCTGATTATTCTCCTGCTTTCTTCTGTTCAGTAGCTTACGCCTTTCTTTATTTTCCATGTAATTCATGGACCATTCTGAAAAGCATGTGAGCGCTATTGTTCTCCATAGTGAACACTCCACATAGAAGCTTAGCAGAAGGATGAACTCCATCTCCCTGTTGATATGGCGTTCGGGTATGAATCAGACAGCCAGCTGTGATGGCTGATCATGGAATCTGTCAGCCAGAGAAGTTTTCAGGCCGTCCAGGTTCATTGCCAACTGCTTCAAAGAAAGATTAATACCAGGGCCGTGTTGAAGGATTGCTCCGGTGCAGTCATTGGGCACGGAGATTGAGGCTCACCCACGGCAGAGCAGTGGTGACAAGACTCATCACCAGAGAATTATATATGGAGCGAAGGGAGATGGAAACCACAAGTCCCCCAGTCAATCGTGCGTACTGGTAAATTTAAATGAGCGCCAAATGGAAGATTTGATTCCAGTAAAACGGGATGGACTTTCTTTTTAATCGCCACGCTGCTGTTTGTTTGACAGCAGATTTTATTGGGCTTTTTCGTTGTTGTTGTTGTTTTTTTTTTAATGTTGCTTGATGTGCTGAGTAGCACGACGTCCCAGAGGTTCACAAACACACCGACAAAAATAATGGTTTAAACAAACAGCAGAAAAAGCTCAAATTCCCCATGCATTTCACCATTCTGCCCAACAGTGGATAATGGTAAACCCTAGTTATATGTGTAGACGGAGAAAAAAGCAACAGGGGCTTGAAAAGATGCATTTCAGCAGAAATTTGGCAGTTTTGCTGATTCTGAATACACAGATGCCGTCCAGAACAGGCTTGTTTACCAATGTGTGGTATGGTTGGAGTGCTGCAATGTCATTGTGGCACAGAGAAATGTCAGTGCTGTGTTAATATTTGGTTATAGTGCATCCATAATTCAGGCGTTGATAAGAAAGGCATTTATATTTTCAGCGGATGCAGAGTTTGTAGAGGGAATTTTATTCAGTAATTTTTCATGAAAGATAACAACACTGTCATTCTGTAGATTACAAGTGAAATATAACACTATTTCTTCATTACTCTTGTCCTCTAATTGTTTCACTCGACTCCAAAGAAAGTGCCAAATGTGGGTTGTTTTTTTTTTTTAATGTACAGATGGGTTTTCTAGACAATAATTTTACTGAAGTGAGCGATTAGCTCTCGAAACAAATTCCTCTATCTGTTCCTATCGCGGAGGACTGAAGGTCATCCATCTGTCTGGCTCTATTTTTCCTGTCCTTTGTTGTCGAGTTGCTTTTCCAATATGTGAGGAGAGTCATTCCGTTCAATGCACCGCCTGCCTCGGCACTACTGCTCCGCACAGTGATAAATTACAACACACAGTAACAGAACTTTATTTGCATTCAGCTTCCATCCACTTTTGAAGCTGCAGATTTGGAATTGAATTTTTTTTTCCTCCTCTTACCCGCTCTTTCTTTCTCTTCAGTAAGAGGCTATGATCTCCCAGGTCTAAGCTATCTACCTTGTTTTTCCAGGGAATCACGATTCAGACCGACTCTGTTAAAACACGGCAAACATTTGCATGCTCGTATAAATGCCGCTTGGCAGTTACCGTGTTTTTGGCTTAATAATAGGAAATCTATTGGGGTAAAAAAAAAAGAGAATGTTTTAGTGCAGTAGGAAAAACATCAGAAAGCGCATGGTCATTTATGTCGCCATAAGTTATGGTGATTATGGTTAGAGGGGAGAGCGTCTGGGGCAGGCCCAGAGGATGCAACCCGCCACCAGATTTTGGAAGATAAACAGCAGGGCATGTGGCAGGATGTTGACTGGCTCCCTCCTGGCTTTGCAGGCTGCAAAGGGAATCTATCACGTCAAAAAGGCCATAGCCTCCAGCACACTCCAGATTGCTCCCTCTGCATACATACGCGCACACACATACACACTCGCACAAGCGTGCCTGCTCAAGGGCTGGCCTCTTCCACTTGACCGCTCTCGGTGGCAGAGAGGGTATATACTCCCCGTGACAGTAGCACTCTGTTGTCCTCCTGGAGATGGAGCTCAGCCCCTCCATCCTGTCTCGCTGCCGAGAGCTGGCCCACATCGAGCCTCGTGCGCTGTGACCTTCATGTCCTACAAGCAGAGGTGAAAAGCCCAGCAATCCTGGAACGACACCTTCCATCCAGCCTAATGTTGGACGATGTTTCATCTGTTTGCTCGTTCTGAACGAATTACAGATAATTTTGTATTCATCTGTGAGTCAAATGAGTCAACAGTGTCGCCGGTGTCGAGCCAGGCTAATCTGCTTTGCTCACTGCTGTTTGAAAATTACTGACAGAGTGCTGATAAAGCCCAAACAGATCCAAAGCTCGGGCCACTGTTTCATTGGAAGATTTCAACAGATTGCTCCCCCTGGATTGTATTTCAGTGTAAGCCACCAATTGTAAACACGGGGAACCGTGGTGATCAGTTAACCTCCAGCCATATTCTTTTTGTTTTATTTTTCCCATCTTTCATCTCCTCCAGGGTTTTGTCCTTTTATTTCTGTAATTCCATGTTCAGACCCTTTTAAATAAAAACAAATAAATTAATGATAAAGCAGCAGAAAACAGAGCGTGGACATAAGCCCTCACAGCAGGAGCGGGCAAGTAATTTTCCCAAGGGGCCACGATTAGGCCCTAATTGTAACACCTACTCTTACCAGCAGAATTTTATAAAGAGATAAAATTAATATCGAGCACATGAAGTTCAGCTTATTGGTGTGGCCCTCCACAACAGTCCCAGTTTCTCATGTGGCCCCTTGGGAAAATTAATTGCCCACCCCTGCCTTACATTGCACCGTTGATAAGCTGCAAAAAAACGTGGGAATTTTCCCAGTTTGAAGGATCTGAAACTATACAATTCATTTTACTGTAAAAATATGTTTGCGTCCCCCCCCCCCAATAACATGAAGACGACTTTTGAACCAAGCTCCAGATTTCAGTGGGGGCGTCTTTTCAGATATTGGTGTATCTCTTGGTACATTTTCCAACATTTTTGTCATCGGGAATTATTTGTAAGCATTTGGTGCAGTAAGATAATGAAGAGCAGTGTACACTCCCCTAGAAATTAAATGCTAACATTTACCAAGTGACAGTACCATAAACTCACACCGATACTTCATTCAAGCGCAAATATTTTAATATTAAATTAATAACAATGCAAATATTGATACTTCTGTGGTACTTCTGAACTACAGCTCCTCTATTTAGTCATTTCAGCTTTTTTCGTATAGATTGTCATTTGCGGTTGTAAAACTGTGTCAAGAAACATGTAAACAGGATCCTGCAGTTAAAAGGCTGTTTTGTTTGTAAAGACACAGAAAAGAAAGCGGGGGAAATCGTATTAAGTATAAGATATACCTTTAAATTTACCCGTAGCTTACCAACATGTTTTCTCAGTGAGTTAGGTCCCGATGCCCGTCCCTGCTCTGGTTATTTCCGTTCTAGGTTAAAAGATGTCTGAACTCTTCCAGAGGACATATTAAAGACTCGGAAATTATATGATTAAAAAAGAAAAAAAAAAGACTATTAATTTAATACGTACTCCAACAGAGTAGGTGCTGAAAGCAGACCTGTGGTTTGAATGACAAATCTAACTGTTCAGTATAATTAACACTCAGAAAATTTTCTTAATGGGATTTCACTGTCTCAGCATAGCAGCTGTGGTTATAGGATTTTCGTAAGAGTCACCAGTTACTTAAGTCATTAACATCTCCACCTTCACATGCATGGCTCTATGCACTGCTGACCTTAGCACCATTAAATACATTAAGCACGCCGTGATTAGATCTTGAGTGAAGGCATTATGTGAAGAATTGATTCGATCCTTTGAATAATCATTCTAGCCCCCCTTAAATTTAGTCAATACAGTGGGCAGTAATGAGTCTCATGTTAGACTGCATTAGAGGTCCTTCGACACTTCACTGGGTCCCCGATAGCTTGAGGCACTGACATCTATCCTTGCTTGGCCTAATGAAGCATTGTGCACTCCTGTGGCAGACTACTTAATCTCCCCACCATGCTTGCATTGTTTGAGAAGAAACCATGTGTTGGAAGGTTGGAGGTGTGAGCCCAACTTCCCATCGGGGGCTCACAGAGTCGACACATGGTGCCATCTGGTGAAGTGTTAGTCGGTTTAGGGCTCAGTCGGAGCTGGATTTCATTGTTTTAGAATGACTGGTCTAAAACATGGGCATTGTTAAAATTTTTAGCCTTTGATTGCTGAATTATTTACACGGCTCTGTAAAAACTGTGACTTTGTTCACTGCTGCTTATTGTTTAACTTGTTACTGGAGCACTGAAAGCATAAAATGATGGGGAAAGATTGCAAATTTGATAGAAGTAATTTATTTTCGGGGTTAGGTTAAATAGCAAAAGTTCTTTTTATTCATCGTGTAGAAGCTAGCTAAATTTTTCATTCATTCGAGCTGCAGGATGTCACTGGCCACCCTCTTCTTCTAAAGGGCATCCAGTTGTATGGTGCAACAAATGAAGATCAGGGTTACGGTGTCCGTGTGGCAAAACCAAATCAAGACTAACCCGAAATCCAGCCAAACACACAGAGTTGGCGTGACGTGAGTGGCAGGTGTTACATGTTGTGTTTGTATGTGTGTGTAAAGTTAGCTTAGTAGGAATTTGGGAACAATACATTATTTCATTAAAATATGTTTTCTTCATATAAATAATAGTCCTACCCAACCCTTGGACAAACTCCAATCTCATGGCAACTCGTGAAAAAAAAAAGTAATGAATTGTTATGTTTTTTCATATCAGTGAACACAAATTTGTAGGTAATGCATTTCAGTAGGAACCGTAGAGGGTCACAAGAACGGATGATTTTGTAGAGAAGCACAAAAAGAAGTAGCAACCATTGTATTTGAACCCAAACCACATATATTTTTTAATTTAAACCAGTAGTTTTTAACTTAACCTGAAGTGATGTATTTGTAATTAAAAACATTGTGCGAAACACCATGAACGTGAGTGACTCAGACTCAACACGACTTACTCTGCCAGGACCTCTTCAACTTCCCAGTGTGGACTTTTGATGTGTTGAAAAGCTATGTCCGGTGACATAAAATGAAACTGGGAAATTCACGATGAGGAACACAAAGACAAAAATGTTTGTCTCAGCAACACGAATCAGTAAGCTGCTGTGAGACCGGGTTATCCGTTTCCATTTAATAACCACAGGTTTTACCACCTAGCTAGGAATGAAACATTTTATGCTAGTTTCCACAAAAACAGCGGAGAGGTTTTTCATAAAACAAACTTAAGTCTACAAAGATGGCAATACTCCCATCAAGAGAAAACACGAGTGCCACTGACCTTGCGTCTCACTTGCAAAATCACGTTGAGGCAGAAGAGAAAGCAGGAGAGAAACATTAGCTGTAGGAGTAGCAGATTAGCCGCTAATACGCCGTAACAACCCTGCTAATGGTAGAAGCTAAATGTGCACACATGAAGGTCGGGGCCTGTATAGACTAAAATAGAGGATTTGACTCTGTAAGCAGGCGTTCCATATGTGCGATAACGGGAAGCAGCAGTAAATATTGTCAGAGTCACAAGAAGAATTCAATTAAAAACACCAACATGCTGCCATTTAATATCCTCCGTCTGTGTGATCTTCAGTGAGAGTGATTTTTCATTTAGTGTTGTGATTCACGTTATCATGTGGGGGGGGGGTTGTGAATTACTGTACTATGTACTATATATTTAAAAAAAAAAAAAAAAAGATGATTTTGTGGGATTTTTTTTCTTTTTGCTGCTCGAATACAAAAAATGCCTGAGTACACAGAAAGAGGGTTAGTAGCTGTTTGGTTGCTAGTCACAGCACAATTACAGGAGAGAAGAAATTTCTGTTGATGGCTAGCAGTGCATGTTGGATTGTGAAGAGGTTTTTTTTTCTCTTCTTCTTTTTTTTTTTTTTTTACACCAGAAGCCGGGAGCATACATTCAGAAGAGAAGTCTGACAGCTTCTTTGTTCCTGAAAGCCGAGGCCTTGACACCGCTGAGCGATGACTGGCTTCCTTCTTCTTTATGATTATAGAGTTAAGGAGTGCTTCAACCAGACGTCATCACACTGTCCTGTTTATGTTGGCATGTTGAAGGGTGAGACATTGTTATAGAAATACATTACCATCCTTCATTAAACTGAGACCAGTCGCAGGCAGTATTATGTAAATGAACCCTGATATGAGAATCAGTATGCCCAGGACGGAGAGACAGCAGTGCCAAGAAGAGCTGGCTGGGAAGCTCTCGACTCAGAGCCAAGAGTCCCTGGCTCCAGCAGTGGAGAACATGTGTTGGTCTCAGTGTTGGAGTTACTTTGCATTTTAGCTCCTGACAGTCTTCATCACCCGTTTGGAAATCGTAGAGGTAATTGGGGAATATGTCAGCAGATAAAAAGGTAGTCATTAACTCTTCTTAGCAAACGCCTTTTTTTTTTTTTTGCCCTTATTGTTCTACAAATTCTGTGTAATGGACCATTTTTAAGAACAACTGCAACGCAAATCAATCAAGCAGTGACCACAGCCATCTGCGTGTCTCCCGGTTCTTTTATCGCATCAGACTGGCTCGTTACGGGCTGGCATGGACGCAGAGGCATATACATACAGACACAGAAAGGGAGGGTGAGACCGAATCATTAGCAGCATATTTTTGTAGAACTCTTTCTGTTCTGTTGCTGGAGCTTTTGCAATTAATCTACACTGCTTGTTATTTCACAAAGAAATGGACCCCCCCCCCCCGCGCGCGATAAGTCGGCCGCATGCTCCGCTGAAACAAAAGAAGGGATAAATTAAACAGTCAGACGTAGACGTATTAGACAGTACAAACAGTCTAATTCGGTATTTTACAGTAACATTAAGTGATCTCTGCATAGCGAGACTAATCCTGTCAGCTCAGGGAGATAGCAGAACCTGCGCATTAAATCCAAGTGTCTGCTTACATTCCCACACAATAAAGATGGCCATCTTTCCAATGAGCACCACTAGGCACATTTTTATTATTCCTGCCATAAGGAGGAGCCTTCGTAAGAAGCATCAGCATCTCTGAGTACGTGGCTGCCCAGGGAAGTAAAGCTCCACAGGGCTGGAGGTAATGGCCATATTGCCTGCAGCTCAGCAGAGGGTTGCAGTGTTGCCGGAGGCCACTGTCAGGAGAGGAGGGCTGAGCGTAGTATTTGTCATGGCTGCTGCATAAGAACCACCGAAATCCCTGCCCCAGAAAGAGGGCTTTCTCAAAGTATGGGTGAAGAAAAATTTGACTGATAATAACTGTTGCTCTATCAAAGCTCTGATGTCTTCTCTGCGAAATGATGATTAGATGACAGCAGCTGGAGGCATGCTCCGGTTTGAAAATTAGACCTTATCAATTATTCAGAGATTCACCTGGCTTCTTTCCTCCCTTCCTGGCCCTGAGATTCTGCGACGGTCTTTTCAATTCTCTTTGGGATGGTCACGGTGTGTCAGAGGCAGCTTGTATAGATGGCTGTGTAAAACAAGAAAAACATTAAGTTTGACTGATGTCCCACGTATCCATAATTAAACTGAACATTATCCCTAGGGCTAGATATATATCAGAAAAGATGAGTCACGCTGTGGGCCCGTGGAACGGGATGAAATGATGCCCTTGGCTGTAAGCACTTCATCATGAAGCCACAGATCACGACGCGCAGACCCCATGGCACCGCAGACCACCACTGGGCAGTGGACATTACAGAACAGCCTGTGGTTCTGATGTGATATAGAGTTTACCCTTGGGACGTGCTCCACAAACAGAAGTGTAATCTTTATTTCATTGCGTCTGTCAGTGATGTATTGCAGATAATTCAAAAGGAGTGGAAATGCGTGGCTCTCTGTAACGGCATCTCACGGTGAAGCGCTGATTTAGTGATGTCTTTTTAAGTGTGCGAGCTCTTTCAGTCTCTTTGATATCAGATTGCGTGTTTTGGGGAGTTTTTTGTCTTTTTTACTTACGGCAATGGCAGTGTGGACTTTGATTAGTATATTTCTGTCAGTTGCATGTTTACAGTATGCAATCTGTCTTCTCGAACTGAGGACGAGCGCAGTGCCTCTTCAATAAGAAAGTGGAAGGAGAGAAAATGGCTTTTGATGGACACATCAGTGAGAGCTCCAGAGGACCGTCTAAGCTCTCTGTGAGGGATTATACAGAGGTTAGTGTAAGAGGTGCTTCTCACTTCAGCTAAGCAGTTATGAGCCCAGGCAAATGATGTAAGATATTACATATAGGGCCACGGTACAATACCAACAGTGCCGATAAAGTCGCTCGAGTTGCTCTTTTCTGTTTTAGCATTGTTGTGCAAATTCTCTGAACCACGTGTCTAAATTAAAATGCTGTACATTTGAAAGCCCGAGGGTTCCACCATTTATAGATATCTCATCCTTTACATAAGTATTTTAAAAGAGCTATTTGGCATTGCACGTGACAGATAAATCAAAGCAAAAAAGAAAGGAAAGCGGTGAATTTGGTGCATTTGAGTTGTGATACTCAATGGCAGCATGTTGGGCAGCTCTGGCTGCTCTTTCTGGAAGGCTCCTGGACCCCTCTGGGAGCACAAATATGATCAGATTTATAGGGCAACAGCTGCCACCCCGCTTTCTTGAAGCCACTTGGCTGCAGGGAGATTTGTTAGTATTCACTCTCATCACTGATAATCTGATACCCATTTCTGACAGAACAGTATAATGATGATAATTCTTAAGAGTGTCAGCTTATCCCTGACTGCTCCAGTAGACCAGTTAATTTAGGATTGTGGCTTTCTACCCTCATACAATAGAAGGGTGTATAGTGTGTGTGTGTGTGTGTGTGTGTGTGTGTGTGTGTCTGTGTGTGTGTAGAGAGAGGGACCGTATGGATGTTTGTGCCAGAGGATTTGAGCAGAGGGAGGCGTTGAAGTGGGGTCACATACTGAAGACTCTCTGATGCACATTGATCTGTCTGCACGCTACATTGACTCTACAAGCTTGTGTTTTTTTTTTTCAAACACTCACAATGTATAAATCTGATTTTTGTGAACCTAGGTGGCATTTTGTTTCCGCTAATCCATACACTGATTTGTTTGTGAAAGGTGATCAGTCATTTTGCATCAGGCTTTGGAACGACTTCTGAGGTGATCAGCCATGTCAAATCCTCTATTTTTCCCCTGTTACTATTTTATTTGACACCGTTTCCCTCTGTTTTATCATTTATGGCTGCTACGACCGCATTGTGAAAATACAAGTATACTGTAGGTCACCTGAAGCCAGAAGTACTCAGTGATGAGTACCACGAGGGCTGTTTTTCCTTATCATGGATTGGCTCATCTTAGAGGAGTTGTTTTTGTCAGCTCTGTGAGTTATAAGCCACAAGGTTGAAAACCACTAATTTATGTCAAACGTACATCAGGTTACCGGAAGTAGCCACGTTAGTAGATGTAGCACAAGCAGTTGCAGTTTCGCCTTTGGAAACAGTTGCTACATAAAACAATGTCAAGTACTTGGAGGAGGAGGTCTGAGAGTTGTGCCCAACTGGCAGCACCACGTAAGCTGTCTGAGCAGTTTGTTTGGATGATGAAATGGACTTGTTGTAGTGAGTTACTTCTTAGTTCAGGGAAGTCAAGGCTCAATAGTTCCAGTGAGAGAGAACTTCATGCTGAGCTGATGATACAGTACACTGGAACTCCAGCAATTTTTGTGCCTCTGTCTTCTGCCTGTGCTTTCTTGCCAAAATTGGATACTATCCTTCTGTCATGAGTCGTTGGTTCCTTTCAGAGATATGAAACCTGTTCAGTCTGGCTCCTTCTCATGTGCCGATGAAAGTGAATTGACGGAGTGCCCGCAGAAACAAAATAATTTATCAGTAATGAAAGAGCGTCAATTTGCCGGGGTAGTGCTGCAGTGTTGCTGCAGGATCTGTCTTTAAACTTGTAAACAGGAAGGAAGACCAAACAATTGTTATTAGAATAGCAGCTGGTTCGTTTCTGAAAAGCAGGTCGTAGGGGCAGCAGACCATGATTTTAGCTGCCTCACACCACCACCACACACACACACACACGACAAACTGATCTTTCAGTTCAGTAGCCTGATGTCAAGAAGAAAGGAGCGATAGGTGCGCCTCAGAAAATGAGGAGTAAAAGTGTAATAGTTCATAAAAAGCAGAAGAAAGAAAAGCAGAGTAGGCCTTGACAGAAAGAAGCCTGAAGTTAGCAACACGTGGGCGGGAAAACGGGGTTTGGCAAGAGAAAAATTGGGCAGAAAAATAAAGCAAAGGAAAAGCTGCCAAACAACCTGACAAAGACTAAATGTCCCTTTACAGCAGGTGACTTTAGGGTGTGAAAGACATAACTTTACACAAGTAGTGAAAGCTGTGGCCTTTATTTTAGAACAGTGGTTCTATATTGCAGGAGAAAATGCAGACTACGCTGGCTTCTGTGTCTCCTTATGAGCACCGCTTTTAAAATATAGCTGCAAACAGCAGTTAGGGCACACGAGCCATGTTGCCCTGATGCGGTCATGTCAAAGCCCAGCTGCAAACACTGATGGGGAAAAAAAACAGGGGGGGAGGTTTTTCTTTTTGAATTGCCCCTTTGGAAGACCTTAGAAGAGGTTACAAGTCTATACACCACGTTGGTATGTGCGCTTCTGAGATATGACCTTTATTTGGTTTATTTGGTGGCCCTTCCTTCAGCTGTATGGACTATGAAGAGCTTTAAAAAGAAAAAAAACTTTTAAAATCTTTATTAGTCAAACATGAATTTTTGCTCACTGCAGCACCTCCTAGTGGTCAAAAAGTTTGGTTTAAAATGTTTAAAGCATTTCTGTGACCCTTCTGCCTTTTAGCATCGTTGCTAATTTCAGTTAGCTATGACAGAAAATCAAAATTACCTATTTAAAATTTTTAATATTGCAACTCCAAATAACACCGAATGGTGGCACTGGAGTGCTTGAAGTGCAGACATTATTCAATCAACCAAATCTCCAAATTTTTACTCTTTGGGTCCAAGGGATGCCGGAGAAGAACAAAGAGGAGTAAGATGTACGACACTACTTTTGTATGAGCTTCACTGTTTGCACGAATAACGGAAAAAAACAAAGAAATGAAAAAACAAATAAGTGTCAGTGCTTTGAGACAGTGAAAAAGAAGGAAACATCGCTCAGCTCCATGTGAACTGTGCAGATGGATGACACGAGTTCGCTCTCAGACTTTTTATTTTATTTCCATGTTAGTATTTCAGTTCACCACATATTCAGACAGGCTGATTATCTGATATCACAGTGTGACACAGATGGAGCTCAAGACTTTTTTACACAGTGTGATTTGCAGTGAATGTACGCAATCGGTTTGGAAGCGCCTTAAGGGAAATTGGGATGGTGTGAGGGGAATCCTGGGAGTGGGAACGGTAAAGGAGCAGGAAAACAGCAGGCTAGAATAAATGAACAAATCCAGAGAACCACAACACCTACAGCACTCATTAGGCAGACCTTTTTTTTTAATATTGTAGCTCTTAGCCCAGATGCTTATGCTACAGTAATTATGTCTGGCCAAGCTGCTGGTGTCAAAGATAATGGTACTGTAGGTGTTTAGGTAAGAAAGGTCTGGTGAGTGCACTTCCTTCTAAAAGACGAATAATGAAGTACATGGTCCATGTTGCCAATGGGAAGTGGAATTTTGTTTACACACCTGACAGTGTGTGATGTGCGTTTTTGCAGGCTCAGAGAACATGATTTATTTGCTTTGCTATTCTTGCCTGACCTAATTGGACATTATCCGTATCACATCGGTGACAGGTGTAAATGTACCCAAGGAACAGGTTACAAGGAAAAGGTAAATATTTTCCCCCAAAGGCTGGGGGGGGGGGGAGCACTCTTCGGGCCTCTCAGCAAAGCATGAAATATTTTATGTTTGCTAGCCTTGGTTAGTGTTATATTTCCAGACCCTGTCAGCTAAAACACACAGACTCATGAACTAACTGCGAGGTGACAGAGACGTATTGTTACCGCTGAGCCTCATCCCCGCGTCTCCTCGTAAGTTTGTTACTGGATTGTAGCACCGTAGCTGAGGCCACTTGTGCGCAGATAAACTAATGTTCTGTCACCTGTGTCGACAAATCTTTATAAACGTGTGGTACACTTTTGATGATCCTGCTGCCGAATTTTGTTTGGGCTGCAGCGTGCGGTTCAATCTCGGCTCCCCTGTAAAAACCAAAGCGATCTCTCTGTGCGGCTCGGTAAAATGACGCTCGTTTCCTGACAGATGTGTCAAGTAATGTGGCCCAGATACTGGAGAGGTAGGTATTATGGGCAGTTGTATAAACTGGGGCTTTTAAAGTCATGCATAATTTCACTAGGGATATCATCTGTGACCAGCCCATCTTGAATCCATGATTCAGCTCCTGATGTGATATTGAATTGTACTGGACTTGCAGTCGTTAATGCCTGGATGTTTTCCCCCACCTCCAACAATGAAAAGACTTTTAAAAAGGCAATTGTGAGAATATAATTTTGCATATCTGGAAATTATTTTCTCATGGAAATGTTTATATTTGGATGCACTACACAGTGCACACTGGCTGAAGTACCTGCTCCCATTCATTAGCTTTATAGATCATCTCTTATGACCACAGTCTCAGAAGTGTACTTTACCCTCATTAGCTGCTGAGAGTAGAATAAAAATTATTACCCCCCCCCCCAAAGGATGTATACGCTCACCATATGGCAGGATTTCTTGCTACTGAATAAGCAGCTTAAATAAGCTGAGTGCTCAGAGAGTCGCTAATTTCAGCTAAAATTGCTCTTGGGAGTTATTCTGTCTCCCCCATAAAGGATTTACCACAGGACTGGATGAGCAAGAGTGCTCAGTAGTTACCTTTAAATCAAACTATTCATATGCTACGTTAGTCCGTGCTTCTTTCTACATTAATCAAACAAATGGTTGTGTAAAGGGAATGAGCAGCACAGGTTTCAGTTTACAGTGTTAGCAGCGTTTAGCGGTGAAACCAAATCTAACATCCTAAGAGAGTCTGTTTAAGAGTCTGTTAGGGTGCTGTCAGATTGATAATAATAAAAAAAAAAAGATGTTTGCAAATTGTTTTCTCTACACGTGTGTGAATATAACCGCTTTGGTTTACTGACTCAGAGTCCGGATTAATCAGCACTCAAGCAAACTTTTAGGGCAGCGTGACTGTGGCTGCAGATGATTCAGCACTTGCTGTGGTTGTTATGTAATGAAGATTATATTTAAACTTCTCATAATATTAATTTTTACACCACACAACACCGTGGGCAAGGAAGACAGTCATACTGTTTGAGATGTTTTGGAAATCAGGCATACGTTTGAAGATTAGGTGCATAAACTCACCTGCAAGTTGTACCTGCTGATGGCAGCGGAGGGACTTGAAGCGCCGACACGAAACTTTCGGCGTTTTAACAGATTTTTGTGCACGTGGATGCCGAGGGGGGGCGGCGGTCACTCTTTTCTCTCACGTTGCTTATTTTGCTTCAGCTGAACCGCTTCACTTCACCGCACACTCAGACACAGTGAATGATCGTTGCAGCCCTCATTAGGATTTATTGAAATTTTAATTTGTAACACAGATAATACTGGTTCCCTTTCACACAGAAGCCGATTTAGTCATAGCTGCCACACGAGCCCACTTCTTTTGGCGTTGGCGTTTCAGAGTGGCCTCTTGGAAGAATTACCTCCATTGAATCTTTTGTACCGTGACTGCTTTTTGCTAATCTGAAACTACGCGTGAAAGCAAATGAATTTATGCAGTGACGTGATGTTTTACCATTCACTTGGTATGAAAACTTAACAAAAATCTGTATTAATTATCGTCAATAATTAAATCTGTGAATTCCTTTGATGTAGAGTATTTAGTTGCTGCTTTTGTCTCTCGTGTACTTCCAGCTGCAGTGTGTATGGTGCTAGCACATGTTCAGGATGCTGAAATGTGACAGTGATTGCTCTGCTGAATCCATGCAGACTGAATCCATTAGGAACATAACAGACTCAGAAAAATGAGCCCATAAGTGCTAATTATGTGATACAGATGACATGAATCTCAACCAGGTGGAATTTTTTGAAGGAACGGTGATCAGTATTAAAGCAAAACAATCTAAAAATGTGAGACTTTCTCATGTCTGGTGTGTGTAGCGGTTTTTTTTATGTGACAAAGTTCACATCTTTTTGACCATTTCCTGCATCCCATTGGTAAATGCACCCTTTTTAAGTGAAAGCATTCAATATTTATGGCAAGTGTCATCCAGAAATTAGGGTTTAATCATATTTGTCTGTATTTAGTGTAGGTCAGCGTGTTATGGATTTGAAGGAAATCTTTCAACTTCTCTAAATTAACAGAACTTAGTGGCATAAACTGGATAGATCAACAAAGCTGGATACATTTGCTTACAACGTTGCTTTGGAGGGTGTAAAGATGAGCAGTGATTTCCATCTCATTATCTTACCATTTACTCCTATTCACCAAGACTGGGCTTGCAGAGGCAGCGGTCCCTGGCCGCTTTCTCTTACCTCAGTGCCTTCCCAGGTCAGAAAGGTCATGACATTTTTCCAGCACAGCCTTAATCTGCCCCATGGACTTGTCCAGAATACCTCCCTTAGTAAGCATGCAGACATCATATTGGTCAAATGCTTAAACAGCTTAAACATTCAATCCAGGTTCCTCCTTATGTCCAGCTTGTCTCCAGATACAGTCTGAGGTCACAGACTCACACTTGGTGACAAACGGTCTAAATTTCTGATCCTGATCTTTTGACCACTACCCACACTGTAAAAATTAATAAATACATTTATGAACGTAATATTCTAGCAGCTAGGGTGCCAGAAAAAAAATTCAGTAAAATAATGGAAATTTACCATGACATAAAAATAAAGAAATTTTCCATTAATTAGAATACAGAAACTTTCCAGGTTTTCAGAAGACAGTAAATTAAAATAGTTGTAGCTTTAAATTTACATGAAATATTGTGTTTTCACAGATTTCTCCTATTAAATAAAATGTATTCACATGTGTAAAAACGATGAAATTACATAATATGGTCAAACACTGTTATAATACAACTAATCAGGCTTAAAAGTGCATAAAAGTACTCTAATTATTTGGTTTTTATTATGTAATTTTACGTGAAAAATCATATGTGTATTCCAACGTAAAGTTAACAGCTTTACCAAATGTCCAAAAAAAAGTTGTAATTGCAATATACTGTTAATTACAGATCTCATCAATGCATACTGATTGATCCGATAGGATTCCACATAAAATTGCGTATTTAATGGATATGAACTTTACTTTGTATAATGGCATAATACTGCTGTAATACTTCAATACTGTGTTTCATTTTGCTATTTCTGTCCTTAAAACACTTTAAAATAAAAAAATCTGCTGTTGCTGTAAGACTACTTTATCACTTTATGGCATTTTTCACGTCCTTAAAACTACACGCTGGCTGGGTGCTATAAACTAGAGAGTGACAGCTCTTAAATAATTAGAGCACACTTACTTCCTGTGCCTCAACATTTAATTTTGTCAACAAACAGACCGTCTCAGAAAAGTTCCAACGATTTGTCATAAAAAATAAACGTGTTCAGTTCCAGATGGCTTTTATTGAGACATACAAACAAAGCAGAACAAAAATTATAAACATCCAGCAATGAAACCAAGGGTAACCTAAATTTAGAGTCACAATGAATATAGCAAGTTTGTGCTGAAGACACCTGAAGATATTTGGACACTTGTAGACGACAAAGTTATATTTCAGTCCAGGTGCAGTTGACAACAGGTACGGTTCAAGTTCACTGTGAAACACAATGAAACAATTGCCCACCTTCGAGGAAAGGTGGCCAGAAGTCCACTCAGGCTGCACAGGTAGTCCAACTCAACCAGGATTGGACATCCATAGGTGCAGTTGCTAGAGGTGTCTCCAAGCGAAGTATCAGGAGTGTGATAGAGATACTGTTGGATGAGGACAGGACTGCAGAAGGGCACCGACCGAGCTGCAGGACCAGTGTGTTCCTCTTTGTGCAACAAACACTGCCAGTCCTTTAGTGAGACTTGTGCTGCCAGCCTAACACCGTGCAAATCGGCTGGAATTCCCCGGAGAATACCAGGACTGGCTGGTCTGCCACTGGCATCCCGTTCTCCTCACGCATGAGAGCAGGTCCACAGAGTTTCAGGAAAGACGACCGCAAGCCGCCTGCTCGGAGTGTTTTTCAGCGTTTGCTGGGATTTATCTGTTGAATTAAAAACAATTAATAATCACTAACTAATCGTGGACTTTACTGTAATACACTTTTTCATAATTAACAGTAAAAGCAGCAGAATAGTAGAATTTGCAAAGAGCATGTTTATGGTGGCCGTCTGTATCTTATTCCTGCACCAGAGTAGTGTGCATGTCCAAAGGGGTAAGGCTAAGTGGTAACTCTAAATTATTATATTTTTAATAATTGAATATGTATTGATTGTGCATTTTATTGTCTAACAGCTTTTTGCGTTTGAATATACATTTGTGATCCGTCAGTGTGGAATGAGAGGAATTCAAATGCTGTACTCAGAAACCAGCAGGTTAAACTGAGAAGTAACCTTGAAATAGGACGTCTGCAGAAGTCCACAGAGGAAAAATAACCAGTGATATCCAAACTTCAGGGAACACAATAACAAGTTAAACCCTCTAATCAGGACTCCATTAACTTGTACTTTTCATTGGGCCCCATAAAGGTCCCTGCAGAGTCTCATGTTGTGAATGAAAGCTGATGGTAACTGTAGACGAGAAATCTTTGAAGTTAGATTTGCAACCTGCTATACAGCACGCCCGGGGTAATGTGCCTCATTTTTGTGCATCCCTTCATGATGGATTGATAACCACTTAGGCTTACCACGGCCGTGACAAGTAATTTCTGAACATCTTTAAAATGCTTATGGTGCAAACTCACCTTTTCACTGCACCCCTTGACACCAACGAGTCACGTAATGAATCTGCTGAGTGAAAGAAAAGCAAGTTTGTGTGAGTGCAGGGAACACTGCAGTGTGTAACCTTGTCCCTGCTGCTGACTTTTTCCTCCCTCGAAAATTATCTGTTGTTTTTACATCAGCAATGTTAGCATGCGCCTACGTCCACGGTGTTTATCCAGAAGTAAATCTTGTAAGGTCTATTTGTCATCCTTCACCTGCTTCAACTTACAAACGGTTTGTTTTCCTTGCCTGAATGTTTCCCTGTTGCTGGCTATTTGAGGAAAGTCTTCGGTTTCTCTTAGAAAAGGCTGAAAATTCCACACCTTGTAATTTTTGTATTTTTACAATCTTTTTTTGTGTGGAGAAAATAAATCCATAAAACAAATCAGAAAATCTTTTTTTTATTCACAGGTACAGTTTTTTTTTATGTTATTTTACAGTAGACATGTTAATTCACAGTCTGTTATTTTGTAACTGTATTGATATTTATTGTATTTCAGAATAACAGGAATATTTATTAAAAAATAAACTTTGAAATTCTGTTAAATTATAGATTTTTTTTTTTACAGTGCAGAATTTATAATTATTGGTGAAGATACAACATATTATAACTTCTCAGCTGACCATCCACATCAGTGCAGACACAGGTACTGTCCCTGCCATCTGCCCTCATGCATGAACAAAACCTGAAGATACTTGAACTCTCTCCACACCCACATGAGTCAATCCTCTGTTTTCTTGCAAGGCCTCAGATTTGAAGACGCTGACCTTCATCCCAAGGACTCGACACCCTGCTTTAAACTGCACCCGCGCATGCTGAAGGTCAAGGTCCCAAGGTCACGTCCGCTGTTCTCTTCAAAAAGCAAGGATGTTAATCCACTGTTTGTTTGTTTCCTTCCTTGTTTGTTTCTGAGGTTGCCAACCTGGGCACGCTCCAGCTCTCTCCCCTACTTTAAGATTCTGTCCATAAATCAGCAACGGAATTGGAGATGAGGCACAGGCCGGCTGGAGTCCACAATGCAAAGGAAATATGGTTGAATTACTGCGGAATGACACAGCTGGATTGAGAGCAGATGGCACATAGCAAAAACATCCCATAGTCCCACTCCACCCATGAAAAAATGCTGCAAGAGACACAATTTCCACGTCGACAAAACTCATGTAGATTGGTTAACCAGTTTCCCCACTGCACCCTTATGAGGGGAACGAGATGGCCCGGTCGTCCACGTTTAGGACAGAATCCACACTGTTCATCCTGATACTCAGGCCCAACAGCTGGACACACTCTCTTTTCCAACAGAGAAGCAGATGATGCAGCCACCCATATGGTGACATTAATGGCTCATGCGTGAAGGTCTGAATACGACGTGCCCACCAACAACCTCTCCTTCTTTTCCCTGTCTAGGTGTCCCCGTCTGCTTCAGAAAGGGTCCATTGTAAGTTGCAATTTTAAGATGAACGGACATGAATGTGTTTCACGACCTTGTTTATGGGTCACTGATGTATTTACAAAAGTGCACTCACCAGTCACTTCAGTAGCTACAGCTTGCTGGTACCTGGTTCCTCAGAGACTTTGGTCACACAGTTGCTGCAGATTTGTCGGCTGTGCATCAACGTTGTGAATCTGCCATTCCGCCACATCCCAAAGGTGCTTCATTGGATTGAGATCTGGTGACAGTGGAGGCCAGAGGAATACACTGAACTCATTGTCATGTTTAAGAGATCAGTTTGAGATGACTTGAACTTTGTGACATGGCATCTTATCCTGCTGGAAGCAGCCATCAGAGGATGGGTATGAGTGAGCTAAAAGAACTCTGTTATTGCTGTTAACTCACCGAACAAGCTTATACAAGAGCAAATCCGACTGAAACGCGGAAACATGAAGCACGGAGACTCACAACTCATGAGAGAGGACCCTACAAAGGACAAGGGAAGACGGAGGGATTATATACCGACGCAGGATAACGAGAGGATGGGTAACAGGTGGAAACACAGCTGAGGATAGTACTGAAGATGAGCTCAAGGAAGTAGAATTGAATACAAAACACGAAAGACAAGATGATTGAGACCATGAACACAAAGACAAAAAAAGGGAGTCAGAAAGTCCAAAGCACAAAGGAGCCCTGGGTTTTGGCTCAGCTATGGGGCAAACACAAGGAATATGCCCGTTTAGGGGGGCCCACCGGGCAGCAGGCAGCAGAGACGAAGCGCTTCTGAGGGCCGGCCCGGTGGCCAGCAGTGAAGCAAAACAGTTCAGGGGGCCGTGCGGGAAGCCAGGAAATAGGCTGACGTCGGCGGCGATGAGGACCCTCAGGTGACCTGGCTGGAGGCCTACGTTGGTGAAGAAGACCTTCTGGGGGCTGGCGACGAAGAGACCCTCTAGAGGCCCTCAGTGGAGGTGACCAGACACCTCCGGTGGATTGGCTGGAGGCCCACAACGGTGACACAGACTTTCTGGCGGCCTGGACAAAGGCTGACGATGGCGACAGAGACCTCCAGGTGACGTGGCTGCAGGCTGACGATGGTGAAGGAGACTCTCGGGTAGCACGTCTGGAGACTGAAGTCACGGGTGACATTGGGACACCTCTGAATGCTTGGCTGGAGGCTGTTGACAGCGGAAGGGACAGGTCCCCTTCAGCGTTGGGAGCGAAGACCTTCAGGTGGCGCTGGACTGGAACCTCAGACTCCGACTCAGTTCGGGACCCACCAGCTCAGGCTCGGGCGGAGGCTGTTCCACGGTACCCTTTGTCTCCCCTGAAGAATGGGGAACCGCAGCAGGGCTCGCATGTGCTGGACCTATCAGAAGTCTTTGAGCTTGCCAGGGCATTATTCCAATAATTAATATTTCACCAGTAGATGATCTAATGCAACTTTTTACTAGCAATGCATGTTTTTATTAAAAACTGTGTTCAGTGGCTAATTATACAAATTATATAAATCTAACTTTTACAATTCATAACTTAATGATTTATGAGTATTTATTTTCAAATTTAGGACTATTTAATTTCAAATTTAGCCTCAATAACCCAAATATCCCACATATTAGATGCTATAATGCATATCAAGTGTCATATATCAAAGCTACCCTGAACACTGGTAGAACCTTATATTTCCAAACTTAGAAGGTTAATCTCTCCCAACAGCCGACTGCAGGTAATCAGTCTCTGGGGGAGGAAGAGTATTCTCTCTGTCCATCTTGTGAAAAGTGTGATGGAGGGCTCAGTCAGGGACATCACTTGGCGCACACCCCACCTCAGCTCTGCACGCTCTCCGGGGGCTGAAATGATACTTCACTAGTGATGTGCGAACGGCCCCTTCCAACACCAGGCATCCATCACTATAGACAGCAGTTCAGAGGCATTAGACCGAGGTGATTTTATTTTAATTGCATAGATGTTCATAAGAGAAGAGTAGATGCCGCTGCATGCCTTTTTTTTTTTCTCTTTGCGGTATGCAGTAAACAAACATATGAATATTAGCCTGCACCCAAAAGGTTACTGCAGCCAAGGGCATTCACTGTGTGACGTGAATGGGACGACTGCTGAACTGACAATGCCGATAAAAATTGAAGATCTTGTTTTTCTGTCAACACGGGGACGCGAGCGAATCTGATGATTGTTAGTCTGTAAAAGGGACTATCAGCAAGACTGTCATATGTATCAGTTGTGACAGTGCAAAATTACACGCAGCACAGGAGGAAGAAAAGCGAGTGAAAGAGACACTGGTTTGGGGGGGGGCTGACGTCAGAACATGCTGAAGTTGTTGTATTGAGAATGTGAGACACTGTCCTGGCTGCAGCAGTCAATAGTTATGTATTTCCTATTTCCTCTGGAGTAAAGAGCAAAGATATGAATACATAATTGAACAAAGGCAAAACAGTCCAGACCAAACAGCAACCCCAGCAAGACCCATTAGTATGAGCTGCTTGTGCTGGAAAACTAATTCCACTTTTTCTTCAGTGCTTCTGCTCAGGGAATAAGAACTGGCGGCAACATGAAATGAAAGTTGCAGAAAGTTGCTTTTATTATACAATGGATAAAATCCTTTAGCACAAAAAGGAACGGCTTCCATGTGATTGCAATAATGAACATACAGAGCTTTATCTTGAAGCGGCGTCTTCGCCCTTAGACCCCGGCAACTGGTGGATTAGAGAGCTATAATTATTGAACATGGTGTGAGAAAATGGTATTTATTGGCATTATCTCAGTTCATGATGTCAGCCTGACTCGATTAACTCCTCCAGTGAAGAGTGAATGAGGTTATGGGCCTTATCAGGTGGGATTGTGCCTGTGAGCTGTTTGCTGTTTGCCTGTTTGCCTTTGTCAGTCATGAAGACCTTCTTATTGATGGCTAGGGTCTGAGAGGCTAAACCGATATTACAGTTTTTAATAGCAGCCCCGCCGATACTGTGCTCCCCTTACAGCACTGTGAAACCTTTGTTCCTCCTGCCTCCAAGAAAACATGCCTTTAATCAACTTCTAGACCTTGAGCTGAAGAGTAGCTTAAAAGATATGTTAATGAATGCAATGAAGGAGCACTCAGTATCCACAGGCAAGGGCTGATGGTTCAACACATTGTGGAAGCTGTTTGCAAAGCAGTCATTCCAACAACTCAAGTCTCTCCTTGTACACTCAACTGTGGTTCAACCCAGGCTTCATCTCAGGTGGACAGACTACGAAATGGTGCTGCGATGACACCTCGCTAGATCTCGGCAAGATACCTGTGGCAAAAACGACAAATTGCTGACATCTCTTCTTATCACATGGCTGCGTATTGTGCAAAATAAATGGGATCTAACTAAAATCACAACATTACCACTAAGATTAAAAAAAGAGGCCTGGCTGTTGACTAATTAGCACAAACTGTTGTATCAAATATAGAAATGAGCAGCATTGTGGGCTGCCACTGAGGCCGTGTAGGAACATGCTGATGCTCCTAACCGTCGTCGTTACTCATTAAGTACTAGAACCGAGCCCATCATAAGTCCCAGAACCCACCTTTGAGCCGTCGTCGTGACCACGTTTCACCTAAGCGGGGCGCGGACATACAGGTGAAGGTGAAAACAATAGCAAGCACACTTTTGGGACTCGTAATTGTGAAGGCAACGCAGACGCGGTCGGCTCCTTTTGAAAAAAGTAAACACAGTGGACTCAGCTGTTTACGCCACGCTTATCTTCATACATATGGATCCCTCATCTGCTCCTGTGAGCATTTTCTTTGCCCATCTGAATCCCTGTCATCTGCTCTTTTTCTGTGATTGGAACAGTTTTGCTCCCGCTCAGAGATTAGAGAATGTTTAGGTCGGTGCGTGACTGTGTGGGTTGAATAGATATTTGTCACCAAAATAAATAGGAAATGCCCTCACAGTTAGCCAAAGCAAATGCACATGCATTATTATTATTATAGCGACAGGTTATTCAAAACTGTATCCTGGTGCCAAGATGCCTCACAGCCTATTTCAGTCACTGTAATTTGTGGAAGGTGCAGTCGGCGAACGCGTGCCGTTTCTCTTTCTTTTAGCGGTGACATGTTGCAAAAAGAACGGATGCCCTCAGAGCACAACTTTGAAGATGGCTTGTGATGGCCTGCCCAGGTGCGAGAATAACATTAGACCTGCTGGACAGGTGGCAGTGTGAGAGAGAAGGGCTTAGAGGCTCAATAATGAGGGGTATGCCAGCTAGACCCCCATCTGTTGCCATGCACAGAACTCTGATCCATTAAATTGCGGCACACTCAAGTTTTGTCACAGATGAGGAAATGTCTGCTCCTCCGAAGTGTGTTTGCAGAGTTTTTATTACCCCGAAGCCCTTTTAAATTATCAGCTAAAGCACATATTTTAATGGGATATTTGCACCGACAATTTCTTTTCACAAAGAATACCTTTAAAGACGACGCTTCCGCGTGTGTTTGTCTTTTTATTTTCAAAAGAACATATCCCATTATTCTGCCTGTGCCGTCCTTCTCTTTACTTATCTCCAGGGAAGCTATTTTTAAAGTGCCCAATCAGCCTGTGTATTCACTAATTAGAATATGCAGCAGTACTTTGAGGAAGACTCCTCACAGGCACTGAAATGCAGTTGAGCCAAAGCTAAGGGCTCCTTAAAAACAGTAATAAAACACCTCCTTCTTTATCTTGGTTTCAAAGAAGGGCTGGATAATATTAGAAGGGAAAATATTTCCACATTTACCTGACAAACACAGCGTACAGACACTATAGCTTGTTGTTTTTAATCATAGCAGTTGTCTTTTACACTTATGTTTATATAAGGTTTTAAAAAAAAAGGTGTTTCTGTTTTAAAAACATGATCTTTGAATAGAAGAAAACAGTATATTTGCATAGACACCGATGAAAACCGTTCCTTACTTGAAGTGCTACCACAGAAGCAGCAGCGTTTAGACACAGGAGGCAATTTAGTGGTAAATTTGGCGTACTGAGGGGAAAAAAATTGAATGTGTGTACAAGCTGCATTCATACACTTTGACATTTACACAGAGAATGTGTCACAAATAATGCACCATATCCAGAAGAGTGAATGTGGATGAGTACTGTCTTTTTAAACAGTCTTTTCCTTAAAAAAACATCTTCTTCTTTGTTCTCTTCTCATTTGTCTCTCGGCCTCTGTCTGCCTCTCTCTCAGCCGTGTCCTCTGCCGCCGTAAATCGAGCAATAAGCACAATGGGTTTGCTGGAGCTAAACACGAAGCTTGTTTTTCTGTCTTCCTTGTGGCTTTTCTTAGATATTTTGCATTGTTTTAGAGGGCAAAGAGAGAGGCTTTTAGGGATTAAGAGTAAATTATTGCAGATGGGAACTGAGCTACTGGGGTAGACCCCAGCAACACTGATGTTTGCGAGGAGAGCAGTTTACTGGGATTTCCCACTGACAGACAAGTGGCTGCTGTGCTTCCAGAGCCCGCAGTGTGGCTGTTGTCAGAGGAAAGTGAATTCCTACACACCCCGAATTCAAAACTCGTCTGGGGACTGCACGGAGCGCGGCTGCTGGCTCGTTTCCAGCAGACGCATTGTCTCGTCCCCAGAAAAGGCGTGTCTCTGGTCGCCGTGGTCGTTGCTTCCACCCCCCCCCCCTCCTAGCTCATGCACAAACTGACTTCACCGAGATCTGGATGGCTCTTGACTTTACTCGCCAAAATGGAGGCTATTTGATTACTCGACAGAGAGGTTTTCTTTGAAACAGTGGCTTTATATCATCGTCCTACTGAAATGTGCACAGTTACTCTGCAGCTGCAGCCCAAAGACACAGTCGCAGCTGTAGATTGCATTTAAACCTGTGGCGTAAAAAATAGATGTTACTTTGGATTTAATATGAAATTGCTTTTATCATCTTCCCGAATCACTGCTTCCTTACAACCTGCATATTTGTAGTCATAAAAGGGAAATAAAGATTTTTAAAAAAGGAAACAAAAACAACCTCCGACAGCAGTAGTAATGTTATATTTTTACTGACTGAAATTAATTTTGCACTCTTATTAAAGATGAGATCTCTGCTAAATGCCCAAATCATTTATGTTTTTGTTTTTTTTCAGCTCAGACTTTCTGACCGGCCGGCAGTGAACGGTCCCGTCATGAGCCAAAAAAAAAAAATCAAACTTCTTTTGGCCGCACTTTTATCATCGAATGGTTGCATAGTAGATTACTGACAGCACGTCGCGTTAACTCAAAATTCTACTTAAGACTGTAAGATTAATTATATCCAAAGGGTGTACAAAACAGCTATAGTGGCCCCTTCTAAAACCAGTGGGATTCTTTTTAATGCACACTTTTAAATGAGTGTCAAATTAGTTAAAATGGGAATTGCTCCTGCCCCACAGTGGCCCCGCACTAACCATGAGGGTGGGCAAATATACTGAGCGGGCCTGCACATCATTCATAAACTTGCCATCCAGCAATAGCTTATGAAAATATTATGCTGTATTACTCAATTAGAATAATATCAAAATAGGTGATTACACCATAACCATGACTAATGGATTTTAGATGGGGGCCACACTAGCTGTTAATTGCATTACTTAAGCTAACATGAATAAAGCTATTAGTTTCATTAGGTTAATTTATTGTGACGGTATTGAGCAATATTATATTTGCAACAAGAAGAAGTCTGAAACCGATATATCTGAATTTAGAGCATTAAAAACCACCGACCATCTGAAACATGGAATAATTTGTGCTTTGAAATCGTAATAATGTATCTGAAACTCGAATCTCTGTCTGGATTTGGTCTTATATCATCAAATTTTTGTTTCTCAAACTGTGTAAGAGTAGAAAACTTTAATGACCTTTTGAGGTTTAGGCATTTCAGTTTTTCTTCTAGATCATAGATCATCATCATTTCTCTGAGGCCCACAGCCTCACAGTGCTGGAAATTGGCAGCATTAAGTCTACAGTAATTACTTGACACTGAAGATGCTTTGACCTTAACAATGGGAGACTTGCACTGAATCCAAAACATAAATGGAAACACTGGGGGGGGGAATCCTGTAAGTTTGACAAACACTCAAAGTTTTGAGTATTTTTTTTTCCGTTTCTTTCTGAAATGGTAGTAAAAGCCGAGAGGGGAGTTTGATTGCAGTGATGACAGGACGTGTCAGCGTAGCAGATGTACCGTCCAGTCTGACACAACTGAGACAACGTACATTTACTGAAAACTGTAACCATCGTGTTACGGCACATCTCAAAAAGTCAGTGCAAGAATGCAGAAAATATGAGTTGGAGAAGACAAAGTCGCAGATACATTGTTACTTTTTTAAACATTGCTAAATACCTCTTTTGTTGGATTTTTTTTTTTGCATCACGCGTTGCTAGAATTCTTGTAAATCTTTCCCAGTTCACATATTTGCATATTTAGACATTTATCTGATAAGAAGCTGAATGAAACCTGCTTTGGCTTTTCTAATTTTTCTGTTGGTTTCTTTGTTTTATTGCTGGGCTCAAACCTCTAGCCACTGCCTCAGCTGCAGCTGATCCTTCCTGCAGCCTCTTCATTTCCCTCAGCAGCAGTGATTGTGTGTGTGTGCTGTGCAAAGGCACTCCAGGCCGATGTAAGACGAGGCAAATGATGAAGATGTGCCGTTTGCCAAACACTTGGTGCTAAATCTCTTTTGCCACCGTATGAGTGAAAATGAAGTTCCGCCAGCTTTTTTTTTTTTTTTTTGACACGCACGCGGTGGTAACTGAAGCTTTCAGAAAATATGCAGTTTCTGCGGAGTCATATTTTTTGGAAAGTTATAATTCCCTTGGTAATTTGTTGGTGAGTTGTCTTTCTTAGTGTTCATTTGTACAGTAGACAGATGTTCAAATGTTTAGTTTGATTTGTGTCTGGCATGCCTGTCATCACTGCCACAGCTGCTGATGCCACTTTAAACAACGCTGATATTTTCAGGAATTTGAAGGTTTTATTGGACTCGTGCATTCAGTGACATCTTGGCTGATATTTAACTTAATTAGGGTACACTGTGTCTTTCTTCTGTTTATGCTGAGTGGGATTTCCTTTACTGTCATATTGAGAGTGGTGACATAAGCTAGCAGAGAATGAGACGTTAACACCGGCCCATATCAAGTGTTTTTTGTTTTGGTTTTTTTTTTGGTCTCCTTTCATTTCACCTGACTGGCAGCCGGGATTCCCTGTTGATCTATGTGTTGTAATCTAATAGGCTCTGTGGAACTTGTGCTAAAGCTTGCATATAATAAGTTGGCAGCAGGTGGCATGTTGCTGCCTCTAGCATCTCTATGCAGTAGAGAACTTTTGGTTCTCTAAGTAAGATGATATCTGCAGCTATTAGGCAAACTGAATTCACAACAGTAACAAGGTGATGACCACGTCTTGGCTGTTTGTCTGCAGCTCTGCATCAGTTACAGTAGCATGTCACGTATGGCACAGTTAGCTCGTCAGATAGGCTTTCCCATCCTATACGTGCTGGAAACCAAACGGTGGCGGTGGGCTCACCGTTCTTCTGCCTGCTCACAGTTGTACTTGTGTCTGGGTCATTAACCATTGCAGAAGACAAGAGGTCAAGAGGTCTTCCAAATGCAAGCCACTAAAGACTCCATCCTCAGATGGCCAAGGAGACCTGGTGTTGCTTTTGCAGAACTGAAGACGACTTAACCACTTTCACAGAGTCGGCACATTGTCTCAGAGGAATGACAAGCTCCCTCTGGGGTGAGATGCTCTGGCTCACACATGGCCCCAGGGCCTGCTCTACACTTTCACTAATTTGGCTGCCCTCCAGCTTATTCAGGAAGAGGGAGTGAGACTGATTGAGGGGGCATCTCTTTTGCCCCGTTTGCCATGGTTTAAGCAATTCTGCCTCTCTTAGACAGAACACAGTGGGAGTTCTAGCTTCGGAGAAACCTGCGGTCTCAGGAGAGCGGGATGCTATTTCACGCTTTCCCATCAGGGTTCCCAGAGATCGCTGAGAGAGACGGACTGCTGGCTTTAGTTACCAAAGCCGTTAGTGTGGAGTGTGAGCCTAGAGTAGAGATTGAGGACATGAACTACAGATAAGGTATTAATGTTGATAGTTTCCTCCACTTGAATTTTATATCCAGGCATATGAACTGGTGAACTTAGACCTCTCGCTTTGAGCAACAGCTTGGTGATACTATTGGTATCTGGACAGGTTCCCGCCCACCTTACTTAACTCCCTACTTTTAGACTCTTGGACTGTCCACCAGTAGTAGCTCATTAATGGCACGTGGCCTCCACTCTTTAAATGCAGCTTTGAAGAGATGAGACCGAGCCCTGTTTGAAAAGGAATCCATGAAAAGGCTATAATCCCAAAAGCTGAAGTCACTCGTTCTGTGGATAGTTGGTATTTTAAGAGGCAGTGAGGGCTTGACAGCTGTTATAGAGAGTTAAAGCTCAGCGGGTTAACCCTCAAAAGAAAGGCTTTATTACTGATAAATAAACCACAGTTTCAATAATAAGGTGAGTGGTGAAATTCCCAGGTAGCCCTGTTGGAGACTCTGAGCATGCCAGGCTCTCTCCCCTCGCCAAAGGCAACACAAAATCATGACTTAAAAACAGACCGTGAGTCATGTAAACTCTAGCTTTTTATTTTAATACCCTGAGCATGATGGTGTGCCTTACAACCAAAATGTTGTACTTAACAAGTGTGTTTCAGATACATTTTCATGAGAATTTACAGAAGAGCTTCATAGTTGCCAGTTTTCCTTCTTCCTGGCCATAAAGAAGGTGCAACATGGAGATGGTGATTAGATTCTCCTGTCCTCAAAGTGACTGATTTTATCTCAAACATTATCAAACATTATCATCTTTTCAGCATCCTGTTTCCCAATGTCAAATTCTAATGCTAGCATCGAATAACAAAGTCACTATTTGACTTCAGTGTTAGGTTGGACTTTGTTCTTGAACTGCTTACAGTGTTAAGTGCCCCTCATCGTTACATTTCCAACACATCACTTCGTCACTCTCAACAAGTTTTCAATTCCGGCTGATCGTAAAGCGTAAACGTCTCTGCAAGCCTGGGTGATTTATGAAGCATCTATTGCAATATCAAGGTGGAACGCTTTAAGGACGACACTTGTGTGAATGTGAGCAAATTCATCAAAGTGGATTATCTTTGCAGCCAGAAGTACTCTCCAGAGATTGACCTTCTTTAGAATCCCATCACTGGGACATGGAACACGAGTGTGCGTATGTTTTGAAAGATAAGGAGGTGATATGCAAGTGTGTATGTGCATCTCACATGTAGTTATATATGACTCAGGAACATCCAGTTTTGTCAAAGAAAATTTTCATGAATTATGTGTTTATGGCGTTTACCAACAGCAATATGGTTTCTCCCATTTCACGAGAACGTCAGCTGCTCCCCCCCCCAACTCTCCTTTCTCTCGGCTTACTTTGACGTGCTGAAGTGAGGACGCTTGTCCTGTCATTTAACTTCACACAACCTGGTTTCCAAAAATCCCAATCATGAATTTTACTTCGGCAAAACTCAGCTTATTCAGTAGATGGAACATTTTCACAGCTTTAAATTCAATTTCAGTTTTCAGCAAGTGCAACGTGCCCAAACTTCATTTCCTTTTACTCTAAAAGGACTGCAGATGCACTATCAGTATATTTTGTTAGCTTTTTTCCCCCTGAATTGCACAAAGTAGAAAGATATAAATGTTAAAGGTAAACATATAATCTCTGTAAAATAGCTTTTTAAGACCGCTCTCCTAAACATTATGTTAAATTTCAAATATAAATGATGTCCTGTTGAACCAACACCACAGCTCTTTTTCCCTAAATATGCCCATGAAGTGCAAGTTAAATGAAGCCTTTATACCACGAGTCAGTTTGTAAGTAAAGCAAACAGGACAGGTTCAGATTACAGTGTGACCACTTTGCTATCTTTCAGTTATTCTTTTAAACAAGGTGCTCACAGTGAAAATGATTGAAATATTGTCACTTATCAAATCAAACGAGGAAATGTAATTAACCTATTTTCTAAATTAAACTGTTTAAAAGTTATTGCTCTTCACTGATCGTAAAATTTGTGTTTGTAATCATGCATTCCACTTGTGCTACTACGAGTACTGACGGTGTCACCATCATGCTAGACTGAAACTAGAGGAGAGTGGTGGAGTGTGTGCCTGCCATTATCCTCGGGGTTGGCAGAGAAAGACTTGGGAGTTTTGAGTCTTGGATTGCCTTAAGCAGGGACCCTCATCTGCATGCAGAGGGCTTCTAGGAGGCATTGGCGTGGCTACATAATGTCAAGCAATTTTGTGTAACTGAAGTATTTGATTTGTGGTAAAGCGGCATGTGTAGGGATGGACACAATCTCAGCTTATATCAAGTACAGCTAAACTGGACTGAAGCGTGACCTCGTCATGCACACCGTAACTTGCCCGACAGGTAGCGCTGATTGACTGCCGTGTTACCGTGTCCCCTTTCTCACGAATGCCACAGAAAGAGGGGTTTGATTACACGGCGCTCCAGCATAACTTAACTCAGTGTTTAAGGCTGTTAAAAGATTTCAGCTGCGTCTGAGCTGTTCGGCGCACAGGCAGGAAATAAAGCTACAAGACAGAAGTGCGTTTTTTTTTTTGTGTGTGTGTCTTTTCATACTAAATTGCAAGTCTGTATCCTTCATGTTGCTGCACTGAAAACGACTTACAACCTCTGAAAAGGCAATTTTGGGCTGAATGGGCTGTTGAGACGGTAAATCCTAAAAAGTTGTGCCTGAAGCAAAAACAAAGATTTGACTTAAGTGTTGCAATAGACAGAATGGAATGGAAATAAAACATGAATATATATATATATATATATATATATATATATATATATATATATATATATATATATATATACACAAAGTAATGAGTATCACAATCTGAGTCCAAGGCTGGAGATGCATTTTTCCCAGTCTGAAGCTATGACTCCTGTTTTTGCCCGTGTTGAAGTGGGCATGCAAGCAAATCCTTCAAAACCATTAACCATCAGTGGCAGCATTTCTCTTTCGCTCTTGTATTTGATAATCACATAGTTCGCTGAAATTTCACCCATGCTTCAAGTCCAATATTTATCAAAGGTATATAAAATTATGACCTAGCTAATGTTTTTTTTCCTGGCATTTTAGCCTTTATTGGACAGGAACAGTGCAGAGTAATGAAGGAAAGCGGGTAGAAACTAAGAGGGGGAATTGATGTGCAGGAAACGGTCCAGGGCAGAATCAAACCAGGGCCTCGCATCCTTTCAGCAGACGGGGCTCCTGCTCGACCGAGTGAGCTACACCAGCATCCTGTAGATAAGCCTTTTAAAAATCCCTCCTTACTAAAAGGTTACAGTTAGTGTTAGTGGCGAGCCAAAACCCAAAGAACAGCTTTACTTCATGTTTTTACAGTCATTGTAATTTTGACAGTATGACACAGTATTCTTTTACATTGTGATGCTGTAATTTCTACAGTATATGTTCAGTGATGCTGCTTCTTAAACTATTTTTACTGTTATACTGTACATTTTGCAGTATCAATGCTGTGATCTTACAGTATTTTTACAGTAATACTGTATATATCTAGTGATTATGTAATTTTTTAAAACCATTTTAAGTAAGACTGTAATTTATACAGTAAATCACTATTTTGTGACACTTACTGGTGATACGTCATGTTGAAAAATAGAAATGCTGATGTTTGTTCAAAACATCACTTTTACATTTATAGACACGTTCATTAAGAAACACATCATTTTCATTTACATTTCCTTTTTTATTTCTGTAGTCCCTGCACAGATATTAGAGAACAACCTAAAATTAGATTAGTTTGTTAGCTTGTGTGTGTGTGTTTTTTTTAAAAAAAAAAAGGTGACAAGTGTTTGTTTGTCATATACTTTAAATCCAGTGGCATAAAGTATCCATCAGGCTGTAACATATAGGAAATGGGTTAAATAATTTCCCTTTCTGGAACCTGCACCCTTTTGTCATCTTCTGTCTCTGACTTCAGCATTTCATTCTTCATATTCATTTCTCTCTCCGTCCCCTAACACTCTTTGTTCTCGGTCCCTTTGTACTCACCGCCTCTTTGCCGTCTCCTGCCAAAGTGTTTTAAAGTATAATTTAGTGAAATGATATAGCCTTTCTTTATTTTATCAGTGTCTGACTTGGCGTGCCTTTTGGGATTTGAATTATAGGAATGTGTTTCCAACAGTACACAACCAGCAAAATGTATGTTTTGTAATATTGTATCTACAATATTAAAACAGTATAATTCTGCTTGGTGTTTTGGTGTTGAGCCTAAAGGTTCCACTGTAATTATCAAAGAACATATATCTCTGTGGTGATCAGGCCTACATTGTTTAAATATGATCAAGTCAGATTTTGTTTGTGTTGCACAGCAGAGGAACAGAATGATAATCCTACCCTGGGAAAAGGTGGCAGAGCTTTTTCCCTTCTATCTTAATCATCGTGGGTTTTTATTCCTCAGTCTTCTCACATATCACATCCTTCCCAAAGCTGAGGTAGAAGCAATATGTTTTATTTTCCATTTATGGGCAATTAATATTTATATGTAAATGTGACAGGCTGGGCTTGGACTCTGTGAGTCCTGCAATGTGGGTTGTACCTGTTGTCAAGCTTCACTGGAATAAAAGCCCAGCGATAAAGTGATACCTCTGTATCCATCACAGATACAATGTCCTGAAGAGAAAATTTTTTATATATATATATATATATATATATATATATATATATATATATATATATATATATATTTGAGTTACTTATTACTTATTTTCTTAACTATTACACACATCATCTTTTAGCCCATGCTGAGAACGTAATGGGCTAAAAAAAATAAACTTATAAACTCTTATGCTGATGTTGCTGAATTGTAGTTTTTACTGATGGCGCCATTACTGTGTACCAGGATTGTATATTGCATTTACTTTCACAATAACAGCGTGACATGGAAGGATGACTGAGTCTTATTCATCACACAGTGGCTACACCTTGACACAGCTGTGTTAAATCAGGTTTTTGCAATTACTCCGGCTTGCTTTCCCCCTGCTTGTGTTCCTCTAACTGGAGGGACACTTGCAGGCTTTTGTTACATGAAGTGCTCCAATTGAAACACAGTAGAGACAAGATGAGAAAATTGAAGAAGGAATTGGTTTGGGGCGTCATCACGTACAATATGTGTGTCTGTAATGCTGCCTCTCGCAGTGTTCTACCAGTGTGCTTAAATTGTGGTGTTTTTATTGGACCAGCAGTATAGATGTATGGGACCGTGTGTTTCCCTGGAGACAAATAAGTTACAATATGTTCCTCTGAGGGGGAGGCACTGTTTTTAATATAGGAATAAAAAGAGGGGGGCTTTTTAAATAGCTTAATTTGTCTGACTGTCCGCACTGCTGGTAACAAAGGCAATGGCCACTTGGTACAGGTCGACCTTGGTGATAATCCACCAAACACAGAAGTATTCACTGCTAAAAGGATTTTGCAGGCATTGAACTCAACTGGCTGCACAATTTCATGTTGAATACACTAATTGCAGGGGTCAGCAACTATTTACAATAAAAAGAGATGTTTTAAACATTTCTAAACCTCAAAAATTCAACTTGGAGCTGCACAACATGTTCGAGCCTCATAATGTCCACTTATTTAAGCTATTTGTCATGTTTTTGTTGTGTTTACTAAACTTTTTGCACCTGCTATATGCAGAGTTTACTAACTGGAATAGATAACGTATTAGTTTTATTATCGTAATGATGGTGACACAGCCTATTGGCCTTGACCTTTGACCTTTTTGCATTATTTTGCTAACAAACAGGAGTGAAAACATAACCTCCCTCCACGTCCCGGTGGCTGAGGTAAATATAAAAGCTTCCGTTGTGCGATCTTCCACTCAACCAAGTCAGGGTCGCTGGAACCGGTCCCAGCTGCCACAGGGCGACAGGCGCCGATCTGTTGCAGGGCACATTCACACCTGTGGGCAACTTAATATCACCAATTAACCTAATCCCACCAAATGCATGGAGGAAGCTGGAGAGAGCCCACACAAACACGGGGAGAACACGCAAGCTCCACACAGATGGTGGAGTCGAACTCAGGACCTTCTTGCTGTGAGGCAACAGTGTTAACCACCGTGCCACCGCGCTGCCCTCTTGTAATCGTATTGACTGAAGTCCAGCAGCTGATCAAGCATTCCAGCAACACAAGAGAATTGGAGATGAAATCAAACACATTTGCCAGTGCGCTGTTGCCCCCTCTATTTCCCGCCATGACTTATTATTTTAGAGTTTTGAAGATGAAGATTGAGGATAATTTTCACATTCATCTATTTTATTTTGTCAAAGTCACAGAGAGACACTGGAGATTGGCAAAAGAGCTGCATGTGGCTGGAGAACCATGGGACCCCTGCACCAGTGCAATCAATCTGTTACACAAGTGTAACAGATTTTACTTATAAACTTTCTGCTTGTGTGTCGCCAAACGGAGCTTTGTGTTGGTCTTTTGTAATTAGCTCAAAAGTATACAGTCATCCTCCCACAAAGAAGCATAGATTTCAATCAAAAGTGCTGTGAGTCATCTTCACAAATACACCGCAGCCCCAAACCTTTTCAGACAATACCCCACAGAGATGAATATGAAAATGGAGACAACAAATGCAAAGTCTGTTTGATGTCCGACCGCGTCCGTGTGAGAATAGTGCGAGTAACAGTCCAGTGAATTCCCAGAAAGCCAGTGGGCGACCTGTGTGCTCCTGCATGCTCTGCCCAGGCACTTTCCTCTACTTCCAGAACGAGGCACGTCTGTTATGGACGACCTCCTGCTGGGTGCTAAATGTGATAAAGGACATCTATGGACACAGTCTCATTTTCCACATGTCATGTTTATGTTTAGTGAAGCCAGTCTGTAACATTTAAAGGAGAGCGTTCTCCATATTTCCTCAAACACAGTTCAGGTGCTGTATATAAAATGGTTGTTGCTAATCTTGGTTATGGGGACATTATGACAAAAAAAAAAGAAATTTACTGAGCAGTGATTTTGATAATCTGCACTGTCCTCTGCTCAGAATGCTCCGGCTCTTTATCAGCTCCGTCTCAGCTTAATGCCATCCCAGATCTGATGCTTCTGGTCTGTGAAATGTTGGTTGATCTAAAACAAGCATTCAGAAGATGAAACATTTCAGTTACCTGCCAGTGGTGTTTGAGGGCCACCCACAGGCACCGCTGCCCAGAGCAGTGATTAAAACCGCCCTGTGATTCCGCTTGTGGGTGTGTGGATGTGAGCTGAATATGATGAAGTACTTCCCTGTCAGAGGGTTACTTACAGCCACACTGTCCCACGAGGGTTTGCTGTGGGGCGCTGGCAGAAGAGAGCAGTGACCCCAGTGATGGCCAGCCGAGGGGACGAAGTCCAGGGCTTACTGTTGAAAGGCAAACTGCTCAGTGGTTGGTTAAGCTAATCACCACGGGGATCAGCAGCCATTGCTTTGTTACACACTTCTATTCCCACTTTAGGACATGAGTTTTAAAGATAAGTGCCGTCACACCGTAAACTTCACACAGTTAACTAACAGGCTGGCTTCATGCCCACCGGTGGGCACACTGGCCACAGTGCCATCGTTCTGCTGCGTTATGTTTCTCCTTTTCTTATTGCTTGCTTATGTAATAGACATGTTATTATCAGTTTTATTGTTCAGTCCTGGCATATATTGTATTCATCCAGCTGGTGTGGGATCCCCGTTCATCTCGGGCGTGGTTTAATCAGTTTCTGCTGTGTCGGGCTTTGTCTCGTTACTTAAAGCTACTGTAGATGAGCTGTTATTCCTCTGTTTTTGTGTTTGTGTTTGTTTGCTTTAAACATTTTGCAGCATTAACTTGTTCATCGTTAAGTGAGATTATTTCATAAATAAATGGGCATAAGTGTGAACTATGCTTGAATAAGCATCAGTCTTGTGTGTTTGCTTGAGTCTTGTTAGTACTCTTTTATCTTGAAAGCGACTTCTCGTGTTATTTTAAGGGTTATTTTCTGAGCCACTGTTATTCTGCCATTTTGCTATTTAGGTCATAAGGAAAAAGCATTTTTAAATCCCACAGAGGAGGCAGTGAAGCAGAACTGTGAGAAAGGGAAAACAAGTTAATTATATTACTCCTTTCATTGTACTAATTGCAACAAATACTCAGTAATAATCCACAAGGAAAATTGTAAAATATTTTAAAACTGCATTAAAAAAGCAGTCTTATATGTTTGGACATTCGCTGTTAAACCGCAGCAGCCACAGGCCGACTTCACACCGCCACTTTAGCGTTATTACATTTATAGACACAGTGTTTTTAACTTTATGTTAATTATCATCTAAACATTTAGAATTCATCACTGACACGTCACTTAGCAACATAAAGCTGGAGGATGTTTTAAGTGATGCATAGAATAAAACAGTGCTTGACAGCATCTTCTCTCCGCATGTTCAAGTAACTGGCTTATATATATAAATATATAAATGTAAATATATATATATATATATATATATATATGTATATGTATGTATATATATATATATATATATATATATATATATATATATATATATATATATATATATATATGTGTGTGTGTGTTCCTACAGCCATCCTTTTGGGAGCTCATTACTGTTCGATAAGGTGTTATTGTTATTATTATAATTACTCAGTTCATTTAGTTATGAGAACAGTAGTAGGTGGGTGTTTTGCAGTATTCTCCACATGCTGTAGTGCTGCACTTGTGCAGTTAAGCGTGAGGTAAGTGTATTAAATATACTGACGTTCCTGCAGAGAAATGTGTTGTTATGCGCTCTCCTATTGATTTTCAGTGAAAGTCCTCTTAGGAATGTCAAAGTGTTACACTTTTCAGAGGGAATATATTGATATGCTTGCCATGTGCTTGCGAACATTTCCAGTTCACAGCAAGGAGAATCTTATCATGGTGTCTGACTTTGTCAACACTATTAAATTTAGAGAGAGTCTGTGATTAATAACTTCCACATAAGGAGAAAATAGGAAGAGGCACGGGCTTGAAGGCTTACAGAAAGATTAATGAGTTTCAGAAACAATGAATTTTCCATTAGAGAGCAGATTGGCACACGTTACTTATATGATCTTCCAAGTTTCCTCATCAGATAGCAGTTTGCTCAAGGATCATCGAAAAGTGACCCATATTTATAGATAAAAAAACTTTGTCCTTTGTGCACACTTCAGATTACCACTGGCCTATTTTTAAGTCAGAAATATTACGTTTTCCACCCACAAGACTCCTCTCCACTCTCAGCTATGGCTATTATAATGAGCAATATAATCACAGTTTTTATTGAACATTTGGCCTGACTGTTAAAAGAGAACAAATACAAATGTGCAGAACTGGCCCTGTGAAGGCTGGTTACAAAGAAAAAAGGGCCGATTGGAGGACAGTCTTTTAATTGCAGCTGCATTATTTAAAACACGTGTGTACAAAAACACACACACACACACACAGTGTCATGCCTCTCAAAAAGCTTTCCCTGCAAATATGTCATTATTGTTACCATAGATGGGCAGCCGATATCAAATATCAGCAATGGGGAAAACAAACACACCGCACTGATGAGCATGTTGAATACTAATGCAACTTTGAGGAGCAGAAAAATGATAAGAAGCCAAAAATGATCCTTCACAACAAGAGAATGAAATGAGGCGTGCACAGTGTGAACAATGCCACTGGCACCAGCAGCTGGAAAAGAAGAGTGGCCTGTTGGATATTTCCCATAATAGACCAGATGTGTCAGCATACAGTAGATTTGTAGACCAGAGAAGAGAGGTAAAGTGCATAAGTGAGACTCGTTTCTTGACAGTTTTAGAAGCGCTTTTGTCAGATATGTTCTGTGTCTGCAAGAAAGAGCGCATCGTGTGACCTTTAGTCAGCGAAGATTTGGGCAGAAACTCTTAAGAAAAAGGTAGTAAAAAAAAAAAACCGTGAAAATTCGAACGAAAAGAAATCACTGATGCCAAAATAAGTTTAAAAAAAATGAAAAATTACAAATGCTTGAAAATATCTTACGGCCGGTATTTTTTTTATCCTTCTGTCTCATGCCTAGCAGAAGATTTTGTTTAAATGAGGTAACCTCAGTATGCTTTTGGACAGTGTGAGCTTCACCTTGACTTCATATTCTATCTACATCCCCTGAAAAATCAGATTTCAGCTTAAAATAGTCTAAAAGAAACAACCTCACAGATCCTGACAGGCAGGATCTTGCTGGAGGTTCCAGCAGGGAGTTTGCCTTTGGAGCTCTTTTTTTTTTTCCTATAAATTTCTGTTTTGCTGATGTCTTTGGTGAATGTGTACCATCTGGGGCAGTGTTGTATGCTATATATGTATGCTGTATGTCTGTTAATAACCTGTTTACACGGTCAAATCAAAGGGATGTGCCCTTTTTGTGGGGACAAAAACAAGCCACATCGTCCCAATCTAGGAGGATGCTAGTTTCTTCTGGGGAAAGTGTGCATTTTTTTTTTTTTTGGGTGTGTGGTTTCAGGCCAAGATTGATTTCTGATTAGATTTTGGGCTGGCTGGACCCCGAGGAAAAGAAAACAACTTGTATCGATTAGCGAGGTAGGGAGGTTGAGCTGGAAAGGATGTGCAGCAAGTTAGGGTAGTTAAGGATAGAGATGAATCTGTGCTAACAAGTGAAGAGAGTTTTGAGAAGATGGAAGTAGCACTTTGAGAATGAGGAATGTAAAAATGGGGGGCGGGGGGGGGGGCAAAGGATTAGTGAGGAGGAAGTGGGGGCAGCTATGAAGAGGATGAAGACTGGAAAGGTGGTTGGTCCAGATGGCATATGTGTGGGGGTATGGAGATGTCTCGGAGAGAGGGCAGTGGATGATGAATGATGAGGACGATGAAGAAGCCTGAGGAACGGAGAAAAAGTGCACTGGTGGCGATTTTCAAGAACAAGGTGATGTGCAGAGAAGGCTTAAGCTGATGAGCGATACCGCGACGCTGTGGGGAAGAGTTGCTGAAGCTGGGTTAAGAAGGGAAGTGATGATCAGTGAGCAGCAGTGTGGCTTCATGCTGAGGAAGAGCACTACAGATGTGATGTTTGCTTTGAGAGCGTTGAATACCGATGCAAGAGAAGGTCAGAAGTAGTTGCACGGGGTCTTTGTGGATCTAGAGAAAGCAAATGATATGCTGCCACGAGAAGGACTGGGGTACTGTGGTGAGTCAGGAGTGGCAGAGAAGGACATGAGGGTGGTGCAGACCATGTATGAGGACACTGAGACAGTGGTGAGGTGTGCGGGAGGAGTGACAAATGAGGTCATGTAGGAGTCTCCGTGGACTATGATGTTTGCAGATAACACTGTAATCTGTAGTGAGAGTACGGAGCAGGTGGAAAGATGAACATGCAAGGAGTAGAGATAGTGAAAGTAGATGAGTTTAAATACCCGGGGTCGACCATGCAAAGCAGCAGACAGAGCACAAGAGAGGTGAGGAAGAGAGTGCAGGCAGGGTGGAGTGGGTGGAGATGAGTGTCAGGGGTGATTTGTGACAAAAGGAGAGCAGCGAGAGATGGTAGTGATGGTAATGAAACCTGCTATGATGTACAGTGCAGTGAAAAAGTATTTGGCCCTTTCTGATTTCAAAGTTTTTTGCATATTTCACATCATCACATCAGCACATTTCAGATCATCAAATAAATTTTTATATTAGACAGAGATAACTCGAGTAAACCCTGCTAGCACTGTGCTGGACCCCCTTTTGTCTTCAGAACTGCCTTTGAGTTTTGTGACCCAGTGCGTTATCCTGCTGGAAGCAGTCATCAAGGGCTGGATGTGATCAGAAACAATAATTATATGATGTTCGGTTGTTAGAAAGGGGCCCAAAGTGTGCCAAGAAAGTATCCCCCACACCATTACACCACCACTACTAGCCTGAAACATTGATAGAAGGTAGGAAGGATCCATGCTTTTATATTATTCACAGTAAATTCTGACCCTACCATCTGAATGTTGCGGGAGAAACTCATCAAACCAGCGGTGCTTTTTCCCATCTTATTGTCCAGTTTTGGTGACTGTTGGTGACTTGTTGCCCCAGTTTCCTATTCTTAGTTGACAGGAGTGGCACCCAATGTGGTCTTCCGCTGCTGTAGTCCATCTTTAAGGTTTTCCCATTCAGAGATGCCCTCCTGCAGACCGTGATTATCGGCTTTGGTCCCCGCGTACACAATCGTGTAGATCACTTTCTGTCCTGCAATATTAATTTTCTGACTCTCCTACCTATAAACCTTATGTAGGCACCAAAATTCCTGTATCGTGACCGAATGGGTTAAAACAACTGGTTCTTTATTTTGTTGCCCTCCTATCAGCTCTAATAACCCTCTTCTGACCTCTGGCATCGACAAGGCATTTTCACCCAGAGAACCACCACTTACTGGATAGTTTCTCTTTTTCAGAACACTCTCTGTAAAGATCAGCATCTATCTATGTATCCATCCATCCATCCATCCATCAGCGGGGTTTAACTTGATTCTAAGATTTTTGGTATTTTATTGTCCATGTCATTTTTCAAAGCATTAAGAAAGTATTTATCATCTGTTTCTGATTTCTTTATTTTAACAATTAAAGGCATTATAATACTCCTAGCATATAGTACACAGCACCATCCATCCATTTTCTTCCACTCATCCTGTTCAGGCGCTGGAGCCTATCCCAGCTGTCATAGGGCGAAGGCAGGGGGACACCCTGTACAGGTTGCCAGCCTGTCGCAGAGCCAACACAGAGGCAGACAGCCATTCACACCTATGGGCAATTTAGAATCGCCAGTTAACCTAACCCCAGTACCTGCATGACTTTGGGTTGTGGGAGGAAACCGGAGTACCCAGAGGAACCCCACACAGACACGGGGAGAACATGCACACTCCACACAGAAAGGCCCGGGCCAAGGTGGATTCAAGCCCAGACCTTCTAGCTGTGAGGCAACAGTGCTAACCACCGTGCTGCCCTGTATGCAGCACCTTTAGAAGAAAAAAAAAAAATCAACAGTTATTCATTGGTGTGTTGTAGCTTTTGCTCTGTATTCATTATAAGTAAGTACAATTATATTACATGGGAAAGCTGCTACAGGTACGTTTTAATGAAGGATTAGTGGTACAAATAAGGTTGTAATAGAGTTAAAACTGATAAAGATGTAATAATCAAGTCTTTTCTGTCCCTTGGTAATGTATCAGTGATAACACTTGGCACATCATGGAGGTATGTTATAAATGAGTACTGAGTAGACTTACTCCCATTTCCTTATTAACAACATTTAATCTTAAACTTCCTGTCACCATGGAGCAAATAATCATTACGCTATCAATTGTATTCCTTCACACTACCTATCTAACTTGCTGTCTCCTTGCTTTACCCCCTCATGCTATCAGTGGCTGGGACAAAAAGCAAAGCGAAAGGTGAGTTATGGCCTCCATTTTCTTGCTGCATGATTTATGTTGCACACAGTTCCCAATAAACAATGTTTGAATCACCCTTTTATCGCCACCAAAAGCCAAGCGAGCATTAACATACGCTGCTTCTCCCGGAGCACTCTGGGCATTTTTTTTAACCTTTCTTTCTCCAGGAAAGGTTTGCTGAACATGCTTGCTCTTCTTAGATACAACCTGCTTCACGTACGTATAGATTACACACGGTGAGAGCTGCCTGCCTCACCCACCCTGTATTTGGCCTCTGTGCAGCTAGTCTGGAGCAGCTGGAGGGGAGGGGGGGGGTCCTGAGTTCAAGGACACCTCGGGGTTAGAGGAGCTATTTCTCACTTGCGTGTCTTCAACAGATTTTCTTAGCTGCATTGAACATTCAAACAGGAAGTGTTCTGGTAACCAACTTACTGTCTTGGCCACTCAATAATAGCTTTTTTCTGATACATGTGTTCACTTCAGAGGCATTGTGTCTGATTTAATTGCCTATTAAACTGTTTTCATATCCATTATTTATTTAAAGGATTATTTTGGTCATTCAAAGACTGTTCCTTTATAATGAAAATGTATTTTCTGTTTATTTTTCTCGGCTTTCTTTTTGTTTGCACGCTTGTGTTTTGTGATACTGTAGCATCCAAACATCAGTAACCAGGTGTTACATAATTACTGTTTGCTTTATCTCTAGCTTATATATTTATTTGATTTAAATGCCTCACTACAATCATGTATTCATACATGATTTAGTTCTTAGTCTGTTTGTTTTGCTGTTTCAGGATTTTCTTTTCCTTTTTTCACCCCCCCCCCCACACACACACACACAAATACTGTATTTGCTAATTACCAAAGTAATTACGAGGCCAGTTTTTAATTAACAGAAGATACACATTTAGCATTTGTACCTCTAAAATGGGGCAGCCTTTTTCAGCAGCACCCTTATGTTTTGTTTTTTTGGGGTTTTTTTGGTTGTTAAAATAATAAAAAATCAAAAATAATATATATGTCCGCATGTATCAGTCTTGAATATTGATTAATGGATTTTGTCAAGTTCTGCATGCTAATGATTGCTGTGAAATTCGTGGAATAACTGTAAGAAGCCGGTATAAAAGATCCTCCTAGCAGGCGTCATTATAATGGAAAACATGCCTCTTGGCTTATTTACCGAGACCTTATGAATAGATTTATTCGCTCTGCGAGGATTCACCTGAGCGTATGAAGCAATGCTTTGGCCAGTGCCAGCAGAGAGAAAAAGAGGATAATTTATTAAAGTGCAAACATTGTATAAAGAGAGTAAACTTGGGATAAACTGTTTCGTGAGAGAACTTTTCATGGTCACCCCGAAACTCAGCGAGGTAACTTGTATTGGTGATTATTTCGGGCCAAACAATGAGACTAAGGGGCCAAAAGTGCTCCAACTTGGCTTTGAGCAAACCCCACGGCAGCAGTGCAACATGAAGCTGAAATAGTGGAGGGTGTTTTTACAGGGTGTGTTACGTAACCTTTACGAAGGGCACATTCAGGCAGGTGGAGTGTGAATTTAACAAATAAATAAATAAAGTTAATCCAGCAGAGGTTATGATACATTAAAGATGGACTGTAGGAGGTACTCTTACTCTTTCCTGCTGCATCACGTGGCTTCTCAACATTTCAAAGGAAATCCATACTTCGGGTTACTGAGAAATATTCTGGCCAAGCTTGTGCTTAACTGAATTAAAGCATTGATCTATCTGTTGACAGTCCTCTAGAGTTGGGTTGATTACTTTTAGTTTTTCTTGTTGTTTTTGTTATCTTTGTGGTGCCAGTTGTCATCATTTTGTATACCAGGGGTGCCAAACTCAATCCCAGAATGGGCCAAAATTGAAACGCAGTCTGAGTCAAATGAAAATGTTTCAATCAGCAATATTTTGCCTCTTATAAAGTTCACTGTCTGTGTTACGGTGCTTCTGTCTTCAGGTCTCCCTCTGCATCTTTTCTCGCATCCGTCCCACCAGTCCACTCGCGGGTTTACCTCCGATGGCAGCGTGCATAGTGGGATTTGTAGTGTAAGTGGTGGGAGCGCTGTTTACCAGCGGGCCATTAATAATAGCCATATGAAATTATCTCGTGGGCTGAATATAAATTATGTCGCGGGCCGGATGTGGCCCGTGGGCCTTGAGTTTGACACGTGCTGTATACGCTTGATAAACTGTCACTTTGACTTGTATTTCTGCGTGTAGTATAATGCTTACAAGGACCAAGATTTCACCTAATTTGAGGCACATCAAATGGACAGGCTTGTACGTATCTTCAGGTTACTTCTTGAACCTGAAATCTCCTGTTTCACCTGGAGATACTGTAGTACAGTATTTCTGACCCACTTTCTGAAGCTGATGTATTACCACTTTCTTTCCTTTTTTTCTTGCACAGTAGAAAAAACATGGCTAAGAGTTTCCCCAGCAGGGATATTTATTGCCAGTTCTGAGGATTGTCCACCCCCTGCATTTCCCCCACCTTCCCCACTGTGGTAAATTATAGGGGAGGACAATGCTCAGTACCACCTCTGTGTCAAGGAAGGTTCACTTTTGCTCAGGTGTTACTCAGTAACAGGCACAAAATGTTCCTTTTGATGAAGGGTAAAGCTGGCAGACAGCTCACTCTGTCTCGGTTATTTCCTTTCTGAAAGACTTCCTCAGCTCAATCAAATGACTGCATCATTTAGGATCACATTATCAGTGCAGGCTATGAATACAATGCAGCGCTGATAGTCTTTTTTTTTTGTGTGTGCCAGTGGGTTATCTCATCACATGCATTGTGTGTGTGTCTGAGTTCTTGTTTACAGATAATGGAACCATTGTAAAAAATCACTATAATCCTGGTGCAAATAAAGGGTGTATACATCTAATGCGTCTTTCTACAATTCTACATAAACACATTTAATTCATACACGACTGATAACTGAATTTACATAAAAAGAAAGGAAAAAACCAAGAGCAATAGGTATGGGGTTATTTGCGCCTGAAATTTCCCCACTCGTCCTGTGGGTGGTGGGGAAATTTCCCACTTGTTTTCCTCCAAGCTCGGGTCCTGTACCAGAGTCCTGGGAGCTTGAGGGTCCTGCTCAGTATCTTAGCTGTTCCCAGGACTTCGCTCTTCTGGACAGAGATCACAAACGTCATTTCTGGAATCTGCTGGAGCCACTCTCCCAGTTTGAGGGTGTCCCAGTTACCACGGGGACCACTTCACCTTCCACATCCTCTCTACCTCTTCTCTCAGACCTTGTTTTTTCTTGAGTTTCTTGTGTTCTTTCTTCTTGATGTTGCCATCACTTGGTATTGCTACATTTATCACTATGGCCTTCTTCCTCTGCTTGTCCGGTTGGTGAGCCATCACCAGTTTTTCCGACTGTATCTGGAAGTCCCACAGGACCCTAACTCGGCTGTTCATTCTCATCCACCCTTGGGGGCGTGTCCCATTTTGACCTTGGGACTTCCAGGTCATACTCGGCACAGATGTTCCTGTATACTGTGCCAGCCTTTTTGGCCACAACTTTTTGGCAGTAGAAACCCAAGAAAGAAGAGGAGCAAGAACAGGAACCATCAATGAAGGACAGCCCCTTGCATGGCATGTACCACGGCAGATAAAAGAAGTGGCTGGCATAGAAAAATCCCACCAATGGCTGGACAAAGCTGGACTGACAGACGGCATAGAGGCACTAATCATGGCAGCAAAGGAACAAGCTCTAAGCACAAAATCAATAGAGGCTGGGGTCTACCACACCAGACAAGACCCCAGGTGCAGGCTGTGCAGAGATGCCCCTGAGACAATCCAGCACATAACAACAGGGTGCAAGATGCTAGCAGGCAGGGCATACATGGAACACCATAACCATCTGGCTGGCATAGTATACAGGAAAATCCATGCTGAGTATGACCTGGAAGTCAAAATGGGATACACCCCCAAGGTTGATTGAAAATGACCAAGCAAAGATCCTGTGGGACTTCCAGATACAGAGAGACAAACTGGTAATGAAGGCCGTAGTGATTGATGTAGCAATACCAAGCGACAGTAACATCAGGAAAAAGCTCGAGAAATACAAAGCGCTGAGAGAAGAGCTAGAAAAGATGTGGAAGGTGACAACAACAGTGGCATCTCATATATATGATGCTACCAACACCACGCTTGACAGTTAGTACAGTACACATATATATTCACCTGTACTTATCCAAAAATACCCCATCATTTTTCTCCAGGGGGGTATCTGGCTTGTCTATGTGGGCAGCTGCGAGGAGCTTCTTTCTTGGTGTGGCACCCTTCAGTCATGGCGATGTAAAACTGTGGAGAGGGATTCTTGGGTTCCAACAGTTTACATTTCATGGCAGGTTTGAGCCTTGGTGGTTTTTGGGTTGTTCCTGAACATCCTAACTAATTTCCTCTCATCTGAGAGTGACAGTCTGAGTCTTCTCCCAGACTTTGGCAAAGTTGTGAAACATCCAAACAACTTGTACTTATGTACAATTGTTTGAACTGATGATCTTGGAATCTGCAGTTGTTCAGAAATGGTTTCAAGGAGACCTTCCCAACTTGTGTAAATCTGCAATTCTTCTTCTTGGATCTTCACCAAGTTCCATGGACTTCCCTATTGTTCCGAGTTTTTGGTCAACCCAATGAGAGCTGTCAAACAAATCCTTTTCATGCTAGCAAAGAGAAATTACTAGTTGTAGCCAATCATCATCACTAACGAGAAGTTAATCATCATTAGAAATCATTAAAAGCCCCATATTACAATGGCATTCATGTCCTTGAGTATATGTCAACTTCTGACCACTAATTTATAACCAAATCATCAATCTCTTCACATTTGTGAAACACAGATTTTAAGTACATTACTAATCTTGTTTCCAGTAATCAGTCTTTGCTTATACTATAATTATATATAGATTTCCAATGTCTAAATGGGTTTGATAGTGAAAGGCCTGCATAGTACAATTCCAAATGTCCCCTGTAGTTTCTTTATTGTGACATTATCTAAAGTTAAGGCTATGGTGTATAGTTTTCAGTCTACATGCATCACTTTGGGCAGGTCATTCACAGATTAGCTTCAGGTCATGGATCAGATCTAGATTTAGTGCTAATTAGCTGCTGCCCTTAAATAGTTGCTTTAATCCCCCCAATCAACTGTAGGCAGGTAGCTGTTAAAACTGCATTTCCTCATTGCCTCAGATCACCAAGTTTATAATACACATGGTGTATGCATTTACGTGGATGTCAGTGTAAATGCTTCTTTTTTTTGTGACAGATTTGACCTTTTTAGTCAGATTTAAATCATGTGAAACATGTGCAGCAAAGGTCACTCAGCAAAAAAATCAGATATGATGGGCTTACTTTACAAGTAAACTACAGCTTGTCTTATATTCTCGTTATAATTTCGTTCCATAGCATTTGTTTTAGCAAAAACAGTCATAGGTAGTTCACGAATGTGTCTACAAATATTTTAATATTATCTGGTAATCATTCTGTTTACATTGCTTCTAGTCTCTATTTGCATATGTGGTATATGCATTCATATAAGTAACCTAGACTTCTCAATTTTTAATACTGCACAATAATCTCCCTCTCATTCTCCTACATGGTGAGGGTGTCTTCTTCAAGCTTGGGTCCTTTGCCAAATGCTAAGTAGTGAGAGGGTTCTATGTAGTACACTTCCTCAGGTTTCAGATGTTACACTGGGAATCTGTTTTATCTAGTAGTCTCGAGAGCGGTTGGGTCCATGATAGTCTTGTTAGATGCTGTGTGAATTTAGCACAAGTCAGGCTGAAATTCTAACACATATGTTCCACATTACATCTGAGAAGCGTTTTGATGCATAATCAACTCTTGTAATATCAGCGATCTGGTTTTCGGACAATCGGATTTGTGGCATGTCTGAAAATTTTGTTGGTTGTCTTGCACTTTAAGCAATTCCATGATTCAGCTTCCCACCCGGCGTTACCTGAACGTGCTTGTGCAAGCATAGAAGCAAACAGTAACAAATATGGAACAGACCACAGAGGACACTGTGTGGACAGAATCTCTTTAGACCAGAATAATTGAGCTCTGACAACAACATACTTGCCTGTAAAGCCATTTTTTTTTCTCCCTTTCAAAGATGTGTCATCTTGTTTAAATGGAATTTTCTTCGAATTGTCAATAGAAACCATTCAAGGGACAACCCTGATCTGTTATGTATCTAGTATAAACCCACACAAAGAGGAGGAAGAACACATCTGGGGGTTTCATGTGTATAATCGGTGTTACCATTATAACTCCAGGACTTGTGCTGGACTGTGGAAGCTCATTCTCATTCCCCAGGCTGACATATACTGCAGTTTTGTCAAAACTGCTGGCATCACAGAGATACGCAGAGTGTCTTTTGGCGGATGGTGCTTTAATGTACTAGTTGTGCTTTAGTGAGACCAATCTTTCAATGTGCAGGGTCAATGTTGCGAACTGCTGTATTTTTAACCCAGTCCAGTCTTTAAATTAGACTGACTAAGTAACACAGTAAAGACACAAAATACACTGCTCAAAAAAATTAAACGAACACTTTTTATTTAAGAGTATAGCTTTTAGTCAGTGAAACTTGTGGGATATTGATCTGGTAAGTTAAGTAGCAGTGGGGATTGTTAACCAGTTTCTTAATTAAATTAACAACAGGTGCACTAAACAGGCAACAATTAGACCCCAAAACAGGCTATGGGTTAGGCAGCAGCACCCTGACTGTCATTAGGTATCAGGATGAAATCCTTGGACCTGTCAGACCCTACGCAGGTGCAGTGGGTCCTGGATTCCTCCTGGTGTACAGCAATGCCCAGCTTCATGTTGTGGGAATGAAGGAATTGATACCATTGACTGGCCCCCACGCTTGCCAGTAGAACACCTCTGGGACATTATGTTTCGGTCCATCTGACGCTGCCAGGCTGCACTTCAAACTCTCCAGGAGCTCAGTGATGCCCTGGTCCAGATCTGGGAGGAGATCCCCCAGGACACCATCCATCGTCTCATTAGGAGCATGCCCCAATGTTGTCAGGCGTGCATACAAGCTCGTGGGGGGCTATACAAACTACTAAGTACCATTTTGAGTTGCTGCAATGAAGTTTTAGCAAAATGGACTAGCCTGTCGCATCATTCTTTCACTTTGATTTTCAGAGTGTCTTTGAATTCAGCCCCTCTGTAGGTTGATAATTCTTATTCCCATCAAACAATGTAGCATCCTGTTGGTCCTAACACAATACCCAGTCCATTAAAATTGTCAAATGGACAGATGGAGGTATTGCTGTTTGGTAAGTGCTCAAGTAGAAACGGACCTGCCGTAGGTTAAGATATCCTTTACAATGATGAAAATAATCCTTAAAAATGTGCGTTAATGCACTCAAGTAACATATGAAGACTATGGAATATTAATATGCCACAAAATGTATGGTTATATAATTTAACTAGCAGATTAGCTACAGCCAGAACTGCCATTTGTAATAGAAGCTGCTCTTGTTTTGAAATTTTGCCACATATGCTCGTTATAGTGTCATTATTATCACGGTTACATTATTATATTCATTTAGACATTGAAGCAAAATGAGATGTTTTTCATTTTGCACTACAGACTCAAAATTGACTTACTTTAGCGGATTACTACAGTAGAGATTGTATTCTTTAATAGATTTCAAGCTAACTGGTTTAAGTGTTTCAGAAATAAGGTTTGTTTGTGTTCATCTTCAATACCGCTTCACTATAAAGTCAGCATTAATAAAATCCACTTCATTCAGCTTGAGGGAGGCCTGTTGTTAGTTTTAGCAGGGTGACCACATAAATGCTATACTAAATATGTTGGAGAATAATGTGTGACAAGCAGCCATTATCTGGACAGCTTGAAAGAGACATCCTCAGGCCTTTATGGTCTCAGCTCAGAGAGATTATATTTTTCTTTAACCTAGTCTGGCTCTTTGGTTCTACAGATGTCTGACAGTTCCCTATTAATGACGCTCAATGAAAGTGTAGAGTTCAGGGGTCCGTTCATTTTTATACCATGTCACTGAGTAATTATAAAGTTCCAAAGACAAGAGTGGTGAAGACCAAATAAAGTACACCTGTGCCAGACCTAGTAGGTCTGTCAAATGTATTACAATACTGTGCAAAACCTTCAGGGCATGGAGAGCTCGAAAGTCACTCTGCAGAATGACAAAACCACTAAACATAAAGATGTGTACGTATGTGTCTTCATCAAGATAAATAACAATTTAATTCAATTCAATTTTATTTATATGGTGCTAAATCATAGCAACAGTCGCCTCAACTATATTGTAAGGTAAAAACCATTCAGTAATTACATAGAAAATCCCACCAATCAGACGACCCCCAATGAGCAAGCACTTGGCAGCAGTGGGACGGAAAAACTCCCTTTCAACAGGAAGAAACTCCAGCAGAACTAAGCTCAGGGAGGGGCGGTCATCTGCCACAACTGGATGCAAGGGGGGAGACGGGACAAAAGACATGCCGTAAATGATGGCCAGGGAGTAATAATAACTAATGATTAAATGCAGAGTAGTGTATAAAATATATTTTATCACAGGAAGCCCCCAGCAGCCTAGGCCTATCGTAAGTAAGGGATGGTTCCCAAACATGTGAACAGCCAATATGGAAGAAATCTGCTCTCTCTTTCTAGTCCGTCAGTACTCTAGCTGCAGTTTTTTGGATGAGCTGGAGGCTTTTCAGGGAGGATTTAGGACAGCCTGATAATAATGAATTACAATAGTCCAGCCTAGAAGTAATAAATGCATGGATTAGTTTTTCAGCATCACTCTGAGACAGGATGTTTCTAATGGTAGAAATACTGTGCAAAATAACTCCTAGTCAGAAATGACTCCTGACAGTGTTACTGGAGGCCAAAGTAATGCCATCCAGAGTAAGGTTTGACATCATGTTTCTAAGACTTGTGGGGCCGAGTACAATAACCTCAGTTTTGTCTGAATTTGGAAGCAGGAAATTAGAGGTCATCCAGGCCTTTAAGACATTCCTGCAGTTTAACTAATTGATGTCTCATCTGGCTTCATAGATAGATAAAGCTGGGTATCATCTGCATAGCAATGAAAATATATGCAGTGCCTTTTTCATAATACTGCCTAGGGGAAGCATGTATAGTGTAAATAGAATTAGATCTTGCAGAGAGCCCTGTGAAACTCCATAATTAACCTTAGTGTGTGAAGAAGATTCCCCATTTACATGAACAAATTTTAATCTATTAGATAAATGTGATATACCTACCTTTAATACCTATTGCATGCTTTAATCTCTGTCATGAAATATTATAGTCAACAGTATTGAACACTGCACTAAGGTCTATCATGACAAGCACAGAGATGAGTCCACTGTCAGAGGCCATAAGAAGATCATTTGTAGCCTTCACTAATGCTGTTTCTGTACTGTGATGAATTCTGAAATCAACAAGGACTCCTGCAACAGATCGTGCCCAAAGAGCCTAGATATCACACGTTAAGGTCCTGTTTACAAAGCAATGTTTCCAGTGGAAATTGTGTTATTTTGATGCATTTTGGCCTCCCGTTTACTCGAGAACGGAGTGAAAACGATACTTTTTGGAAAAAGAGTGAAGCGTTTCTGAAAAGCTCCGGCCTCCATCTTTTTTTTTTGGTAAACATACAAAAACAATGCTTTTTGGAAATGGGGTGCACTCGCACATGCGCACTATGGTTGCGACCGCCACAGTTCTCCAAACGTGCGCTAATAGATGAACAACAATCACAATGGCGGATTCACGAGTGCTTCTTGTGCTGCTCAGTCTTTTGAATTTAACTTAAACTTTAACTTAAATATCTGTGTACTTCGAGTGGCACCATTCCCAAGCAGTATTTTCCTATGTTTTAGCAGTTTTATAATTTAGTGTTGTGTGCAGCACCAATCCAACCTTGTCGTCAGTCGACACACAGGTTCTCAAATTGGCCATTTTGTAAATAATGAACAGATCTTTGCCGTGCACCTCACAGAGTCCCTCCACGCATGCGCGTGTTGCATAAACAAGCTTTGCAACAAAAAAAAATACCACCAACTTGTGGCCTGGCAACAGGAACGACATCATTTTCACCGTTTCTGTGTAAATGGAGATCATTTCTGAAACGTTTCTGTGTAAACGGGAGGCCGAAACCCATCAAAACGACACCGTTTCCACTGGAAATGTTGTTTTTTTGTTTTGTTTTTTTGTTTTTTTTTTAGTTCACTGCTTTTTATATGGAGTCACTTTGTAAATAAAAACTATTCTTTTAAAATTCTAATTCTTTTACTCCCATTATGTGTTTGAACCACAAAAGCCCTGTTTTGGCTTTTTCAAAAAATAATCTCTGGATTAACTGAAGACGTGCAGTGACAAGTTTGTAACTGAAAGACAAAGAGTTTCATTTGTGTGAATGGCATTATTGCGTACGTATTTGTAAGAGCTTTCATTTCAGAGACAGAATAAAATTACCTGCAGAACTTTCCACTCTTTACTTTTCTGTGATTGCATCCTCACTCTCATTTGCCCGGCTTAGTACCACTGCTCCCTGTGGATCAAACACAGTACAGTATTTTAACCACACATTCACCAGAAGATAAAACCAACAGTTCCTTTTGAGCAAGCACCCAGTGACAGTGAGAGTTATAACTCCCTTTTAACAGGAAGAAAGCTCTGGCAGAACCAGCCTCAGGGTCAGCGCCTGTCTGAATTGACCAGTTGGGCTTGGAGGAAAGCTCGGAGGAAAGATGAACACCCCGGCAAAATGTTCCCTCTGGAATTTTATTCAGACCTCGATTTCTGTAATGGAAGCAGATGGTTAAGGGTCACCCATCCTGAACCAGCCCTAACTATATACATCGTTTTAAGCCTTAATCTTAAAAGCAGCGCATGTCTGCTTCCCAAACCTGAACTTGAAGCTGATTCCACAGGAGAGGAGAGGCCTGTTAGATAAAGACTCTGACTCCCGTTTTTGGAAATTCTCCCAACATTTGGAAATTTTAGGAACCACAAGTAAGCCTGCAATCTGAGAAAGAAATGCTTTATTGGGATATGACTGAGCTTGGCCATTCAGTCTAGGGTATTTGATGACGTGGTAAAAAAAACTGTGGTCTATAAAAATATTTAAATCTTCAAAAACCTTCCATATTTAAATGAAAATTTGCAGCTCTTTCAGTTAGGTTGTTATGGCATGTAGACATGTACCAGTCTTTGGACTGTATGTATCAAAATGATGCTATACTGTTGTAGGCCATCTAAGAAATCAATATAATTTCACTGCAACTCATAATTAAAGTGTTGTTTCAAGGTAAAATAAAACAACCTATTCAATAACATGCTACCTGCACTTACACAACACCTAATGTTCAACCCCCCATATTTGAGAGTGTTACACAACAAAAACATTTACCATGAGATATGATATGTCATGGTAGGATTTAATATAGTTCTGCTCATTTTGGCACTGTAGAGGTTTATAAAAGCAAAAGACTGATTCGATGGTTGGTGGTTTGATCCCTGGAGGAGACGCACACCCCTCTGGGGTTGTGCCAGGAAGTCCATGCGGTGTGAAAATCTGCCAAATCAAACATGTGGTGCTACCTGTTGTGGTGATCCCTTGTGAATGAGGGAACAGCTGAAAGCATCTCTCTTGCATCAGTAGTGAAGGCCATTTAACATATATTTTATATATTACCCCAGTAATATACTGAAAATGGTAGTAACGTGTATTTAAAAATACTGCCAAAAAAAGCAATACAGACACTGCATAGATATTTTGGATGAGAAGAGATTTTAGACGTGACGTTACAGCATGGCACTGATTTAGCAGTCTGAGCTTGTGTGGCAGGACACCTCAGAGCCTAGGTGTCCTAACAGGGAAATCCAGCCATCTTTCATCTTGAGCCTGGACTTAGTAACTGCCAAGAGCGCTGCCTGTGGTACTAAAGCTGCACTCTGACTCATGAGGGGCCAAAAGTTCAGAGAACCTAGCCTGGGCAAGGCCTTCACACTAAAGTTGGAAGCAGAATCTTATCTTTAGGAAAAAAAAAAAAAGAAGAAGAAGAAGAAAGAAATGAATGAATGGCTGCCAAAATGTCTGTAACATGGCTCCTTTTGCTCAGTCTTGACCCACAGCATCACTTTATTCAACATCTATTCACTGTTACTTAAAGCACTCAGTTAATATTTAGCCTTGTCATGCTTTAAATGCTGAATATAACATTCCTTTACCATTCAATTAAATATGTTTTGTTAAAAAACAGATACTGTTAGGAAACATCTATAAGAATGTGACAAATTTTGAAATGCAGTGAGAGTAAAACTGCTCCTTCAGTTATGCTGTAATGTACCCTACCTGCACAGGAATCAAGGTCACTAAAAGAAAACATATTTGTTTCTATTTTTGTTACTCTCAGAGACACCTTTCATCTGTACCTGCTCTCAAATTAAATGATTCATAACTTTGAGTGGGATGTTTTCAGTGTTGAGGTTTGTTTTGTTTTTTTGGTTTTTTTTAAATATGTTTCCTTGATGTTTTGTGAAAAACACACATCTTAACTGAATATCTGTGTTTGTCATCACCGAGAGTTGCCATGAAAGGATTTTCTCCGTAATCACCGAGATAAAAGCAAGGTTAGGAAGGAGGTTTAAATCAAGGTTGGTTGTCTTTGGAGGCGCCAGCCTGGAATGTAAAATATGTGACAAAACCATTAGTCACTGAGTCATTTACAACAAAGGATATAGTTGGTGATATGACCTGCATGACCTCTTTGGAGAATTCAGTCGGCAGGGTTTCAGGTTCACTGGTGTGACGAGGTGTTTTTGACAGTGTCTACTAATGTGTGTGGAGATTTGACCAAGATGAGGATGATCAGATTTTCCAAAGCGAGTAAAAGAGCCCTAGCACCGGGAACCCTATAAGATGCTACCACCACAGTGTTTTGCCTAAACCTTCACACCGACCTGGAATGAAGAGCTCTCTGTACTTGTCTTGCACGAGAGACAGCAAACTCTGTTGTTTTTTTTCTTCTTTTTTGTTCTCACCGCCACAAAATTCACCCCACGAGAGGTCTTACATTTTAATTAAACGGAATATTTTTATACTGCGGATATGAAACTTCCTTTTGTCTCTCAACATGGCGGCATGTAGGCCACACAGTTTAGGCTTAGGCAATTAATTACAATTTGCCAAGTGACAAGCATTAATTAATATGTTCCCAAGAGTATATTGTCTAGTTAAGTAGCACATAAGCTTACAATGAAATTTAGAATCTATCTATCAATCCATCTATCATCCATCTATTTAGATATCTATCTGGACATCTATCTATCCATCCATCATCCATCTAGACATCTGTTCATCTAGACATATATCTAGACACTATTTAATTTGACATTATTTCCATTTTATAATTCCAGCAATTTATAAATTGTAACATGTTGATGGCTGAATTATTGAAGACTTAAAGACGTACTGTTGAATCAAACATGTAATTGTTTTATATGCACAAACTCTTACATGGCATTTTGTTACTAGCAGTACTCTGTGAAGTTACTGTGTCTCATTAGCATTCAGTGAGGAGCTCAGAACCGCCAACACCTCTGTTTGCAAAGAAGCTCTTGTAAAACCAAGAACCAGAGATGAACTTATGGTTTGATAACTGCCGTTCATATAAAAATGAATGCTTGTTTTTATTTCGTAATGAATGAAGGCATTTTGGTAGTTTTTTTGTTTTTTTTTCCCTTCTGAGTTATTTGTTTTCTTTTTATCCTGCCTGCAGTTTATAGTTTATTCTGCACTGGTGTGCTTGACTGCTCTCCAGCCATTCATCAAGGCACTGCTTTCCATTATTTGGTGCAGTCAGCTGAAACTGAGAAAGGCTTTTGGGGTGGTATGGCTCATTCTTCCTCCACCGACTCTCTGTTCTCCCAGACAGAGATGTTTCTAGGCTTTTTCACCTCATGCCCCAGCTCAGTGGTCGTTAGACGAATCAGTGACATTATATATGCAGTGCTGTTCTCCAATGATTTGGTTTTCTGACCTGGTTTCCAAGCATGGCATGATTTTCCATGAGTATTATATCAAAACAGAGCCAAAAAAAAAAAACAGTGATAGAGCACTCAATTTACATTCATCAGTGGACCATCTTAATCCTCTATTTAAGTTCAGTCACAAAGACTTCTATCTTTCTCATATTCACATTTTTAGAGACCCACCCAGACCACAAGACGTGCAGAATCAATAACCTAAGTATCATATTCTTGGTTTCTAATATTGTCAGGCTGAGATTCCATCAGGCTCTGGTCTGAGCTGCATTCTGATAACAGCGTGAAAAGAGGCTGGCTGAGATGAAATGAAATAGTTTATTGCTAATGTACACTCAACAGCCAGCCACTCTGCACATCTGTATTCATATTTGTACTCTACACCTGCTGTACAGACCTCATCCCTCACAGAGACGAGAGGCACTTACACCCAGCCTGTGTTTCAGCAGACATCTGTTCCTTTGGTTCCGCTTTAAAATCTAATCACCAAATATTTGTGTTTACAATGAAGACGCCATCCTCTCTCCCCATTTACATTTCTACCTAATTTTAGCTGTTCAGGTAAATATTTGATTCGTGAGGCAGTGTCACTTGATTCTGCGTGAAAGTTAATGCCACGGTTGAGAGATGTGTCAGCGGCATTCTGACTGTGTGAAGCACAGCAAACAACTTGACTAATCTTGTGTTTGCTGACGTCGTGAGTTATGATCGGTGTGCTGGTGGCCCGCCTGAATGTGGACCGTAAGCTCTCGGTTCAGGGTGATATTGCCGGTTTCAGCTTTTACTGGAGTGGCCCTTCTTGCTTCAGCACGAAGGGAAAAAAAAAAAAGAAAGAAAGAAAAAAGCAAAGAAAACCCTTCTCAGATCCACGTGATTGCCATAAAAGAAATAAGAATATATTGCAAAATAGGAAAAAGAGCTGCGGAGGGACCAACTGTAGCTTAAGAGTTTGGCCCGTAAGAAGACTGATGCCTCAGAGATATTTTTAATTAAAGCAAGGTCACTATAGCTAAACAATAAAATCTTGGACTTTAATAGAATAATTCAGATTTTGAGGGAAATGGGTTCACTCCGTAAAGGTTTCATCATTTTATGTCTTTAATCTTAACCTCCCTTTCTGCAGAGCTGTGGGGAGGCTGGATTGGAAAGCGGGGGAGAGAGAAGCACCCATGACATCAGATATTGACTTTTTTTTTTTTTACTTTGGCACCCCGTGATATTCTCATATAAAGGAGCAGAGTATCCAACGTGAAAAAGCAAACATTAATGATATTCATGTATCACAGGGCAGCAGTTACTTTCATCTTGGGTCACTCAGTCCTCCCCTGTTCACTGTCATGGCAGGCACGCTGCAGCCTATCTGCTGTGAATGTGTGCAAGCTGTCAACCTTCAGCTGCGACTGCCTGAAAATAAGTACCCCCTCCCCCTTTTTTTTCAGTATAATACACCTAACTGCTAGGAAAAGGACATAGCAATGCCCAGTATTAAAGTTCTTTAGTCTGCAGTGTTGGTAAAGGTTGTGTTTAAAGGATGGACGATCCTCCCCCAAGACATCTTGCAAAAGTACAGGTTTATTCCTCATTTCATCGCCGCACTTCACTGAGTCGTCTTGGATCATCAGTGGAGCAGACAACCTTAATGCCCCTATTACCTCTACAGGTTTTCTTTCACTGGGAAACAGCCATGACTCAACACAAACTACACGTACTTGCTTCAGCGTTTTCCATTTGGAGACCGATGATGGATGGATGGATGGATGGATGGATGGATGGATGGATGGATCTATTCCACTGAACGTTTGTTTTAAGTCTGACTCCAATAAACCTGTACCTTCTTATGAAAGCTTCTGCTATTTAAAAATAACTCACAGGCTTGATTTCACTTCCCACCTCACATGATCACTTTTCCAAATAACTAAATGCTCTGAAGTTACACTTTTTAAAGGGCTTAAATATTTATATCACTCTGCGTCTCATTTTCATTACAGAAAAACAAATAAACCCTTTGTCCTTGCAGAGGTGTTTGTCTACAAAAAATAATACAAGTAGCTTGTATTTAACTTTCTCCGGCCTGTGCCTGTGTTCCTCTCAGATACCTAAACAAATGTTTCCATCTGTCCGCTTAAGAATTTTCCACGGTGCGGTCGTCCCCGCACACCCACGCCCACACTAGACGCCTGCTCAAGTTGAAGCTGGGGTTACAAGGTCACCAAACTTTATTACCTTACGTGCACAAAATGCACGTCAACATTTTTGCACTGTTTTACACATGTTTATGTTTTGCTTCATTTATTTAGTGAAACTCTGCAATGCAATTGAAACAGCGGGATTAATTACCCCCTGCATGTCGTATGTAGAGCGTTACTTTACCTTTATAACTGGATACATGTTATGGCGCACACATCTGAGCACCTGCAGTATGTTGCTGAAGCGTGCTTCTTTAAAGGTTAGTTGTGCAGGGTTGCACAGCACAGGGTAGTATCCTTCATTGACTTTCTAGAATATTGTTTGCAACTGTTCTGTGGAATTAAAGCTGGCCGCCCTCCACTCACAATCTCGAAAGAAGAAGAAGAAATTAAATACACTCTGTAGCTGGCACTGGGGATTATGTTCCCTCAGAAAGGACAGCATTTTCTCACTGTAGACTCCTGCAGAATGTCAAGAAAGTGGAATTTCATGAATTTATTAGGTGAAGATCAGTTAACTCCAGTGCACCTCAACCTTGAAAACAGCACTGAAAACAATATTCACAGCATAGCCATACCTCTGAATGTGTGAAAAGACTTTTTATTGGCTTTGCAGGCATAATTAAAAGAAATTTCAGTATTTTTTGACTCAAACTAGGCTAAACCCTGAGGGATTGACAGTGATATTCATTACTGTTTGGGTTTTACCTATTTTTATATCATTCTCTGTGAATAGTGAACAGTATACTCTGGAGACATGCAGAAAAGATAGTGAAGAGATGATATGAAAACAAAAAAAGCTATGCAGAAACTGACAACAACACCTCCACATGGTACCCCAAACACAATGTATCTTCCTCCATGTTTCCTGCTCAGCTGCATCTGAATTATTGTGATGATGGCATGATGACATGGTGCCGGGGAAGTAATCAGCATAAAGCCACGTAGGTCCCTTTCTTGTTGTCAAGAAAGGGACCATGTCAGACCCATGTGGGAATGAACACAAGAACTATGGGGGTATCATGTGGTATCCAACACTGGGACGCTGGCAGCAGAAACTTTAGATCCTGTCAGTCAGACGGTGGATCCTCTGTGGGCCTGGCTTGTTCCAGCATATTTCTTATCTGGAGGATTTAGATGCTGGGTCAGTCTTGAGCTCGTTGTTATGTTCATCAAGCCACTCCTGAGCAGTTTCCACAGTGCAGTGGAACACACAGCACTTGACCTGCTGGGGGAGGCTGCTATGCCGTTACTGCAACAAATTTTTATGTGGAACGTGTCAAATTAATATTTGCGTGAATGAATGGTGTATGTGTAATGTGTGTAATTTGGAATAATTTTTCCATTATTATTTATAGTCAGCCTCACCTTCACCTCTCGCTGACAACGGCCTCCATCAGGACAATCGAGGTCAAGGAAGGTCCAGGGACCTTTGGCTGTCCCGGCCTCCTCTGCTCCCATGTGTGAGCTGGACTAATGAGGCAGACAGCTGCTCCCGTAGTTGAAATGTCCCTGCGGTGAACTGTACCTGGGAGAGACAATGTCACCTTCAAATTCAGGCACATTACAGTGCTAATGGAAACCAAAGCAGACGTGTAAAATCAAGAGAAAAAATGTGCAAAGATTAGCTTTTAGACAGTGAAATGCATCCAGGGAAAGGCAGCACATTAGCTTCGAGCATGAACCTGAAAGCTTTAATGCTTTAACACAATTTATCCTTTAAGGGTCCGGTCTGGTCAGGCTCATATTAGCCTGCACTTTGTCTTATAACAATTCCCTACAAAGGAGTATTGTTTCTGAAGCTTGGCAGAGTTCAATAAAACACAGGCGGGATAGAAATGCGTCTGCAATGTAATTAGGGGACTACACTGAGACGACAAGTACAAATGCGGAATAAGAAGGTAAAATCCAGCAAGGCTGGGTGATTAGGTCTCATTTGGATGTCTTCTGCACACTGTGACGAGCGGCGGTTTCGGGGCACGGCAGTCACTCGGATCGAAGGCCCACGGTGTCTCGGATTATGTGTCAATTTACCACCCAGCTGCAGCTATACACTCTCCAGCAGAACATGACTACCTCTAATTAGGCCATGCTACCAATTAGAGCCCAGCAATAAGGAAGCAAGGAAGGCACCCTGGGAGATTAAAACCTACCATTGTTTCCACTATAAAAAAAAATCACTGTCTTCTACAGATGTCAAAGGCTGGGGACCATGACAACCGTGCTCCCATCGAGATATCTTTGGTTTCCTGTGATGTAATGAAGACATTAATGTAACTGGGCAATATGACAGAACATTAACTTTGCAAGGTGTCAGGCCTGAATGCTACATTAATGTGATTCTGCGAAAGGACAGTAAAAAGTAGCCCAATACAGCAATCCATTCATGTCACAGCCATGACCTCAAACTCCGTTTTATAATCCCACAGGTAGCCAGGGTCAGTTCCCCATAACTCAGAATGTGACGGTGGTGGAGGGGGGCACAGCCAACATGACCTGTCGTGTGGATTACAATGATAACACTTCCCTCCAGTGGTCAAACCCTGCACAACAAACCCTCTTCTTTGGGGACAAAAAAGGTAAGTAACATTCCCGGGGATGATGGCTGTAATGATTAGATAATGAGACATGATAAAGATGTCTTAGGCAGATTATGTTACAAGAGTCTGAGTCATTAATTTTTCAAAATTGGGGCATTCGAAATTGGCCCTGCCTGTGAGCACACTGTTTGACTGAACACAAGAAGAACAATGATGAGGAATAAATACATTACTCGTAGTGTTGAAGGAGACTATTAATGAATATGTGTCTCCACTGATGTCCCAAGGCACAAACTAAGCAGAAACAGACTGCTTTTGAATTATGGTTTTGTAATCGTGCAACACTGACAGTGTTGTTTACCGCACAGTAACGCCTGTGGATTGTAAGATGATTGGGCTTAATTAGTATTTTAGTTGCCCTACATTTGTATAGCTGTTTGTATGTCACTCTGGAAAGGAAGTACGCTGTTGCAACCTTGTGAAACACGGCCTCAGCCAGAATGAATTATAATGTGCTCTCACCAGCCAAATCCAATTTAAAGGTGACAAAAAGTCTAGAGTTGATAAATTGGAATTGGGGTGAAAGGGAGTATAACATTGGACTGGTACGGAAGGGCTGGGGTGTTCATCTTTCAGTGTTTCTCACAGCATATTACCCATTTCATTTATGGTGTAGCTGCTAATACAATATCATTGGTTCAGTGATTGAAGATGAACTTTCCCTTTGAATAACAATTGATAAGAGAGCGCGATGCCGGAGTGAAGCAGCAGACTGAGAGTCACAGTCGGGATTGAAGAAATACTTTCTGCCTCACAAGTGATTGGATTTAGTAATGAGGTCTAAGGTGTTTTATTGGATAAAATTACTTCCAAATACAATTAAATGAAAGTTAAGGGAATCCTAAACAGACGCTCTCGTGTGGATGGTGTAAATGTGCCCAGAGGATCGAATCTGTGAGCCAAACTGTTCCTCGTGGTGATTTTTCTAGTGTGCGATAGATGTTTAAAGGTGTTTAAAAATCAGCTTGGATGGATCAGAAATGTTTCTGATTGTGTCACTTTGACATTTTTTTTTTTTTAGCACACAGTGTAGCTGTTCCCCCCCCCTCTAGGTTACACAGTGTGATTGGCTGCATTGTTAATGGTTAAGTACAGCTGGCTAATAATAACGGTGGCAGCTCATGTCTATAAAACATCTTAAAAATGTAGAAATTCCCAATTCTTTAGCGTTTAGGCCAGCTGGTTAATCTTTCTGTCAAAATGCTTCAAGTACAGTGGTATGTTGCCATGACAACAACGATAGTTTTCTTTTCTTTTCACATTAATAAAAAATTTTGGACTTTCTTTTTACACATAATCAAATATTTAAATTTTGCCTTAGTGCTCGTTTCGAATCGACATTAATATGTTTACATTATATTTTTGGCTTTGGATTCGTATTTCCATTGCAGCGTAACTCTTTAGTAGACTTTGTATCCATCTGCAGTAACTCCAAAGTGTTCACTTCTTATTTATTTTAAAGGGATGTGACACATGATAGATTACATGCTATCTTTTTTTTTCATTTGGCATAAATGAAACCAGTTAGCTACAATATAATATGTTCATATTTCTTATCTCCTGTGAATACAAAGCAATAATCTGTATCCACTTTTAAATCTGGAACGCTGCTGCTGTAAGCACGTAAGGAGAGCTTGGGGAGCACAATACGTGCGAGCCATTTTGCCCTTCTTGGGTAACCATTTATATTGGATGACAGAATCCTTTTCCTGAGCAATAAGGATGACAAAATGAATGTAGTCCATTCAGCAGAGGTTGCCAGGGCTAAGTGTGGGAACACTTCCTCTTCATCTCCTACAGCCAAATGAAAAGCCTTATTGGCACAACAAATACGACGCCTGCGAGGCCGTCGGGACGAGCTGGAGGCGTGGAACGACACGGGCTTCGTATGACGAACGGGGTGGGACACCTGGGAAGAAATCTCTGCTGTGCCAAATCACCAGTTAATTGCTTGGCAGAGGGCTGCAACTGTCCTTCTTCTCCCATTTGTAGTGCCTTGTTGTAGAGCCAGTGAAAAATGTTGAATTCAACCTTATGCTACCTTTCAGTCCAACAGCTAGCTGCAGACTGGTTGAACTTGAGGCAAGCTGTCTCTCACTCTGATCAACAGCTGCTTATAGACTGCTGTCACAGAGTAATTTAGATTGTTGTAGATTTTCTTGTGTCTAGTGTTTAGATTTTTAGCTTTCTTTTGTTTTGCTTTTACCTGCTGTTCTGATAAATATCTCCTCTCCTTTGTGCCTGTTGTCTCTGTCTGTTGTCCACCTCTGCATACCATAATCCTCTCGGGAATCCATGACAGCATGGCCATATGTAAGCGTTTGAAGCTCGTGCAAGTTTCCTTTATTCTCTCTTCACAGACTGGATGGGTGGGTGGGGGGAGTTTGTCATTGTGCATATGTAATCCAAAGGAGATTCAGCTTCCACCGCTTTTATGTGTGATTCTGGATGCACAACACATAGAAGTAATGATGCTGTGAGGCATTTTTTTGAAATCTACTCTTGGTCATTCCCTCAAGCTTGGTATTAAAGATAAGGGCATGTGTCTGGATGTGTTTGGAGTTTGATCTAAAATTGTGCGAGAGGAAAAGGAGTATTAAAATGACCTTTTAAATTCCTTTGAGAAGTTATAGCGGAGGAAAGTGAAACAACTAAAAAAAAAAATGACATTCCATAGTCAACTGAGTTTTACAGCTGCTGGGGAAAGTAAGACAAAATCTGATCTTTGCCCTAGCTATAATTTGTTCCATTTTAATTCAGGTCTGACAAATGAGATTTAAAAAAAACTGCATTACAGCCAAGGACAAAGGGATTTCTGTGTCTTTCAGAAAACACTGAATATCATAAATCTGTTCCAGTTTAGCAGAACTGTATGTAGCGTGTGCAGAGTCTTTGGGATTAACGTTATTCATTTCAGTTATGTCAGTGAGGGCCACGAAAACTACTTCAGATACATCATTTGTAATTGTTCACCTGTTCTGGGATCAGGCTCCGTCTAGTATTAAATGACAAGCAGACATGACCAAGGTGTAGTTGTAATAATGCAGCTGATCACATTAAACAATGGTAATTCAAATGTGAAACTTGACGTAGCATCGCTGCGCTTCATCATTGTGCGTCAGTTTTAGCAGAACTGGGCTGAGATCAGGGCTGTCACGATACTAGGATATCGATAGAAATCCAATAGAAATCCCTTTATTGCTCCCACAATGGGCAAATTTCAAATATCAAACATATTCAAATATCAAACTTGACACCAAAACCATTTTTGACACCATGAGAAAAAAAAAAGACAAATGAAAATTTAGAAAAAGAGTAACAGCTATGACCACGCTATTGTTAAGTTGTCTGACCTAGTGTAATATAGATATATATGACAACTATTTTAATATTCTCTTAGAGCGGTGCAACAAAGATGATATTATTTTTAGCTGAGGTAGTGCTGTGCTTCTGGTCACTTGCACCATATTTATATTGCTGATCAAACAGAGCTGGTACAACTCTCCTGTTGCTAGCAGACTTCAGGGCAGGACTGATTCGCTCCAGCATTAAAGGGGATATATCATGCAAACTCCACTTTTTTTTAGCCCTTAAATAGATTTTGTTGTGTACTTTCAGTGTGTAGCAGTGCAGGAAATTTAAATGTATTCTCTCCCGGTGCTGCGTAGATATGTTTATATTCTTTTTGGGGTCATATTTTTCAGTCTGTTCAGTTTTCTCTACTCCCTGTTACGTTTTCTTGTCTATTACGTCACAGTATTTGCTGTGGAACTGCTAAACAAGGTCACGGACTTCCGGCTTACCGATTTCATGAATCGGCCATTTTTTTCTCACCGATTTTGTAGTCCAAGTTCAGTTATGCCTAAAGTCTGTAAGTAGACAAGTCAAAGTGTTGGTTTCCTTACATTGGCCCCTGGCATCAGAGCCTGGAAGTGTCTGTTTCTCTGCCGGTAGTTAATGGTATGGCTGTTGCTGTAGTACACTCTGCAAAATGGCTTAACGGGGTGGCGTGGAATGCTTTGGGCTTGGAGGGGGGCGGGGCGATGGAAATGTTCATTGCATCATTTAAAGAGGCCGCACAGAACGAGCTGCTCTAAGTGGCTCGACACACGGGGAGCGACAAACGACATTTAAAGATGAGGAGTCAGAAGATTTTATTGGAACTGACAGAAATTCTGCTGTTAAGTCTGCTCTACAAAAGAAAAGACAACCTTGGTTCATCCTATAATAGCACTAAAGTCCTCTCTGTCCTTCTGTTTAAGGTCAGCCTGGCGCCAACGCGTTCCCATACGGCTGCCTTTTATGTGTAACTCGATAATCACCGTGTGAAGTGTCATATAATATAGGAAAGTCAAACACAGCTAAAATGATGCTTTCCTTCATGCTGAAAGTGGTTGCAGACTGCAGCGTGTAGCATACTCTCCGCTCATTGGTCAGTCAATGAAACCCTCGCTGATTGGTTTAGTGCCACGCGACAGCAACAAAAGTAGAACATTTTTCAACTTTGTTGTGTCGCATCGCCTGGTCGCGTGTGCACGTCTACGTGTACGAGCTCGAAATTTCACATGCACGAATGTCGCCGGTCGCTTAGCTGGAGGAGGGCAAGCGATTGTCGCCTCGTCGCACAAGCTCCATAGGAAATGAATGGAGAGCGAGCGACGTCGCTCCCAGTGTGTCGAGCCCATGAGACGAGTGTCAGAAAAGGGATCGAAGTGGGGTGTGTGGGACTACAAATAACGAGGAATTCGAGACCGACATGACGGTATTTTCACTCTTATATAGACCACAAGTGAATGATTTACATATAAAAAGGAAGGATTTAAAAGCGTGATATGTGCCCTTTAATATTATTGTTTTATAATTAGCCATAGCCGCTACCTTAACGTGGCTATCAAATAACTGCTAACAGTCAAACAGCTAACGTTAACATGTGCGCTGGCCAGGTTAACGTTTATGGAAACTGTTTAATACTTCAATGTTGTTGAAACTCTGAATCCCTCATAAAGAGTTATTCTGTGTTGTCAGTGTCAGCTACTGTTCTGCTGGAGTGAGTGGAGAGACGGGTGGGGTGAATGGGAGGAGGTGAAGATGGTGCTGTTGGTATTGATACTGCTGCAAATCTAATCTGATAGTAAATTTTAGTATCAGCTGGCATGCAAGTATTGATTTTTTTTTTTTTTTTTAGCTGAGAATTTTTAGAATAGATTCAATGACATCAGTGTTTCGATGGTATTAATTTACAGCTTTGATTGTGCAGAGTCATTTTAAGTCCCTCTGGCCTGGTGATCGGAATAAAGAGACTTACTGTATTTCTGTGACTCATAGAGGCCAGAGTAGTTTATTTTTGACCAAAATAGGTTTGATAGAAACCAACAGTGGCTTACAAAGCGCAAACACAACTTTGTGTGTATTTCCTTTGTTGTAACATCTCATATAACTTTCAGATTTGCTTTGCTTGACCACATAAATGCAGGTAATAAAAAAAAGCATTTTGACAATCAACTAATGACAGTAATTTCATGGTGAGTTCTGTACTTAATCACAAGAATGCTCCAGTTGACCTTTGGCTGATTTAATAACAAAAGCAGGATCACAACAGTGTAAAATTAGATTATAAACCCACTGAGATTCTTTAACTAAAGCAGAATTCCAGCAGTGCATCATGCAAGTTGTGACCTAGAATTTGCCTACAGAGCAAATGTTGTGACAAACCTGCGAGGAGCATAAAAAGGATATGAGATCAAAGAAGGGCTAGGCTGCAGGTAGGAGTAAAATAGTAGGATTGGTCATGACTAAAGCCATATGTATTATTGGTGAGAGCGCCAATGATATCTCATCCTGTCCCATAAGAGGCTCAGTTAAACCTCAAGATTGTTAACCTTGCTAGATTTTCACATCCAGTCCATATGTGTTGGACTTTCTCTGCATATTTGTCTAAAGCTGAGCACACTCCTCTTCTTATATCACGCCAGCTGGCTCTTTGGCATGCTTCTCCTCATCCATTATGAGCATCTGAGTCTTGGTTGATTGTTGCCACCTCACAGGCTTCAGACAAGACTAAGAGCAAAGAGCAGCATTCAGACAAACCACAGACCTGAGACAGGGGAGATGGATCGGCTTAATATCCAGGCCAATGCATCCTTCATTTATTAGGCTTGATTAGTGGTTACTGAAAGTGAGCAGCTCTGTGGTGGGATGACACAATGAAAAGAAAAAATAATGATTTAGACCATATGCCTTTTGTAGAATTATCCCTTTCATGTGCTACCGGAGTTCAAAATTACTATTGCTGAGCAGGACAAATGAGAACAGAGCTGTCCTTTACTGTCTTCATTATGATTGACTTCACTTTTCACTTATGTGAGAAATGGATAAATGTAAGCAGCGAGGCTGTAAAGAATGGTAATGACATCTGTGAGGCGTGCAGAATGGAAACAGAATATTTTGTCAGATATGGTAAATATGAATAATGCAATTAATGGAAAGCTGCTGCAGGTTGCATGTCAAAGGCAGATAGCAAATTGCTAATTTGATCTACAGCGCGTGCAGCAACGTAGAGCAGTATACGGCATATACCTGCCACAGCAGATTGTTAAAGACTTTTCTCCATTTCAGTTCCATCTCTCAGAAGTTCATGGTTCTTCATTCATGACATTTAATTGGGGCATTCAGTCTGGATCATAAAGGTCACAAAGCAAAATTGATCTTAATTGGCTTGTAGTAATCAAAATGCTGTTATGTGCTAAATGAATGCTCTAATGTGAGCATTAAAACATTCATTAGCTTGAGAGAATGAAGGATAATTACCAAGGATGCAATTACTGGAGTGAGCACCAATGAAAGCCCATTTAAACCTCCGTATTAGAAAACACACATTTGATGGCGTGTCTGTTATCAGCAAATGAATGACAGTTACCTCGTAAAAATTTCAGTTGAACTACATTTTCTTCTTCTCATTACTGTTACAATTATTATCGCTATAGTTCTGTGTTGTTCTTTCAGTCACTTTAATTATAAGAAAGGACGGTTAGGTGTGAAAGACCAAAACGTAGCAAATGGATGTTTTTCCTCGTTTTCAGCGTCGTGGGAAACTAATTTTTACAGGTGACAAGGCATTTGCTGTTACAAGTGTAACTGGCAACAAACATGCAGAACGTGCCCCGTGGTCACTAATGTCTTTCTTTGGGGGCTAATGGGCTTTTAAGTGTACTCTTTACCTCCAGCTTCACTGAAATGCGAATCTGCCATTAGGGCGCTCGACACTCAGCTAGGATCACTCCTGTGCAGAGCTGCTCTTCTGTGGACTGAACTATGCTCGGTGCCACACTGTACTCTAATGTATAAAAGCTACTCTCAGCTACCGCCTGAAAGTAGCTTTTCACAATGGGTCAGCGCAGCAGGTAGATTTTTACACCCAAAGGGATTTGTGTTTCCTCCTAGTCTCAAACCTGCAGCCTTTCATTTGTTAGATAAATGTGTGAAGCCGCTACACTACGAAGCCCCTCATGTGTAATTTATATTGAATATTTAGTATAATGAGGAATGTGCTGTATGTAAAGGCCTCCAGAAGTTTAAGGCCCAACTGAAAAAAAAGTGTTAGGTTCTTTCTTTTGCATCGCCTAAATAATAATAATTGTTACGTGCATGTCTCTGCAAACCACATTAGTGGGAAAAACTGCATTGCAAATTACCACAATTATATAATCTTACTTGTACTTGTTTGGGTTAAGATTTCATCTGAAGAAACTGGCCACAAAGCCAGAAGAAATCCCACAGTGTACAATCAAGTTAATGCCAGTGGGTTGAGAAATGGACTAAAATATATTCAGTCTCATTATTCACTGCTTGAAGAAGGTACGCAACATAGCTGCTGGAAGAATTCCTCCCTCTTTGCTTAGCTCCCTCAAGTGCCGGAAATTAGTCCAATTTGAGTAGCATCTGCTCTGTGGGATCTTTGAAAGCGCGGGCAGTGACAATGGCCCTTTGGAACAAGGCTCTTTCCTTTTCTTAATTGCAGCCACATGTGTGGTGGGAAAGAGCCCCCTGCCTGCACCACTATAGACCTGGAACACATCCAGAATCGCCCACACAGTCACTGAGCGTGCACAGCCAGCAGCAAACACACTCTAATTGCAAAGAGTGGAGCCCCTGGCTGGAGAGCGGGTGGGGGTTAGTTGCCAGGATCCCGTGTTCTCACTTAAGGAGAGCTGGTGCTTTCACATTTCAGGAATAACTCAAAGTGCTTACAGGCCATTCAAAAAAGGCCAAATGGGGACACGCTACACATGTAACATATTTTGGCTGAACCCAAGAGCGGTCAGCTTCCAGGACTAATGGATACATGTGAAATCTCCTTTCATATCAGGACCGTCAGTGGGTGCTTAATTGTTTTGAATAAAAACATTCAGTGTTGGGCAAACGTGAATGCCACGTGACAATTGCATTTCCAGTTACTCAGCTTTCACTTTTAAAGGGGACATATCATGCTTTTAAATCCTTCCTTTTCATATGTAAATCAAGTCAGCTTGTGGTCTATATAAAGTGAGAACTGCAAGTCTTTGGTCTGAATATCTCGTTATTGTAGCTCTAATGACCCCTCAGTTGCCCTTTTCTGAGGAGAGGGACCTGGCTGCAGGCAAGAGGGCACCGCCATGCCTCAGCTCCATTCGGAACTCCACAGGAAGTTGGTCTTCTTCGTGAGTTTTTCACTGCGGGATGCGGAAGATGGCAACCTGACCAGACGTTTCTGACACTTTTGGATAAACGGAATCGTGTGGGTTAATACACCCAACAACCAAACACTTTGACTTGTCTGCTTGCAACTTAGGCATAACTGTACTTGAGCTACAAAATCACTGTGAGAAAAAAAATGACGGATTCATGAAATCACTAAGCCCGAAGTCCGTGACCTTGTTTAGCAGTTCCACAGCAAATACTGTGACGTCATGGACAAGAAAAAACATAATAGGGAATAGAGAAAACTGAACAGACTGAAAAATATGACCCAAAAAGAATATAAAAGATAACGACGCAGAGAGAATACATTTAAATTTTCTGCACTCCTAGACACTCAAAGTACACAACAACAAAAAAAAAATATTTAAGGGCTAAAAAAGTGGATTTTGCATGATATGTCTCCTTTAAGGTCTGAGTTAATGCAATTACTAACCAGACCATCAGTTCTCCTTATGCATGTCAAAACTGGGCATAATGTTATAGTTTCACATGTGAAGACCAGCTTTTGTACATATTATATTTAGAAGATATTTCATAAAGTATGCCTAACTTCAGTTGTGTCCAGAGACCTCACTATGGTCTGCCACTTCTATGGTTGGCAGTGCAAGGGACTGTCAGTGAAAAAAGGCAAACATTACTTTGCTTTCAAAGGGCCAAAGCAACAGTATTCCTTGCCCCGGGGGAGAACTTGGGTGTCAGTTTTACTGATTTGAGACAGCCTTGGTAAGGCCTCCATCGCAGAAGATGTACTGCTGCCATGCTATTAAGCTGCCATCCTGCAAGGCTGGAGCATACACAAGGTCAGGGTGCAGATTTATGTTTGTGCCTTAGCAGAATGAACAGCACAAGAGCTATCTAGGGTTTGGGGGAAATGAACCTTTTCATCACATTGATTTCCTAAAGCACCTGGAAAAAAGCTTTGTCAGCCGTTGGCATTTGGGTCTGATTGTGACAGATCTGCCCACATTCTAGGCCACCAGCCCGGATTGGATTGTAGTGGTATGGTTTCCTGGCCATATGCAGTTTTAGTAATAGATAACCCTTTGTCTTTGGGTTATTCAAACCTTTGTACATCTCATTCCGTCAATGTGTCATCGACCCATGTGTTGTGTAGCACCGTGAATGTCTAACAAAAATGCATCAGTCATGAAAATCCTTTATTTAACTATAAGTTGTTTGTCAGTATTTACGTGGGTTCAGCCTATCAGAATAAGCATTGCAGCTACTGACATTTAGATGTATTTCAATTCTGAATAGTAATGCGATGTTGTGCAGAAGATACAGAAAACGAGCCGTACCCAACTTGGTCCTTTAAATGTCATTTGAAATTATCACTGGTCTGTACTGTACTCGGTCACCGTGTGGTATTTAAACTGATAGCCCACATCGTTTGAGTAGCGGGCTTTGTTAAGAGGCTTTTCAAACGACATCATTTCCACAAACTGCAGTCTTGAGCTTAATTATCAGCAGAGTCCAATGGAAATTAGTTTTTACCAAAGAAATTTAAAGAGAGTCACCCTTGGAGTATAATCCACATGACTGTTCCCGCATTTGTTGAAAATATGTGTAAACAAGCCACTATGGAGGGTGTTAGCGGTGCAGACTGGAAGAAAGCTAACTAACCGCCACGAGATTCTGTGTTTTCAGTTCCTCTTCGTCGCCCCATCGTTTCAAACTGATCATGAATGCTGTGGTAGGCGACACATTATTCAGTATTGCTAGACTGAGTGCTAAACGTGATTTTAACTAAAAGACACCGGATTTTTCCAACCGGTGTCCTTTCACTTAACAGCAACAGACCGTTCATCACCACCTTAAGGATCGGGGGGGGGGGTTAAGAAGAAAAGTTGGCCTGTTTCTCCCCGACTTTCCTCCGTGCATTGCACAGACAGAGGGATGCAGGCCAAGGGAAGCCTAGTACTGTATGTCATCTTGTCGAAAGCTTTGATCCTCCCAGCCCGTACTGCCATATCTTTCAAGTTCCTGTACAGTGTTTGCTTGGACCCCATCACCTCTCCAATGTATCCATCCACCAAAGGGTTTGCTGTTTTCTGCCAGAGCCTCTGGGCATTTTCAAGCTCTGTAGTGAGGATGCTTAACTACAAAGAACATCAGGCAGCTTTATTTCAGGATGCTGTTTGCTACAGTAAGACTATCAAATGTTTGTATTAAGCCCTGTAGCACATAATAAGCTTGCTGGCTGATGGCACAGCTTGTTATTAAATTTTAATCGTTGCTTGAAGATTGTTTTTATTTACACCAGTCTTTATTCTTGGATTGCAACGAGTCTCCAATAAGAAACTTCTTAGGGGCATCAATCTTTTTTTTTCCTTTTTTTTTTTTTTAAGCATGTGTGTGTGTGATAATGATCATCAAATTATATGGTGTAATTGAAGCTGAAGAACAGCATTGTTGATAATGAACTATGCCTGCGTAAACCTAATAACCACTTTGCCCAATCTAATTTAATTGTTGTATCACACGTATGCTGTGTATGTTTATCGCTGAAATCAAATGGAAACAGCACTGGTGATTAATGATTTCTGTATAGATTTCCTCTTTATCTGATAGGACGGCACATTACATTGGTCACAATGATTAAATCCTAATCAGCACCTATTCCTGCTGCATTTTGCCAGGTTTTCACCGTGTAGTACAATTCAATAGAGTTCAAATTACTTCAAATGAAAAAAGGGGTCCAGGGAAGAGCTGGCCAAGCCTCGGGGGGGGGACTGAGGATTATGAATGTGCAATTTATTCAATGAAGGGCACTTTCCTTCCTGCCCTCTGCGGTTGGTCGCTTGTAGGAGCAGGTGATTTTGAATGTGAAATTGTATAGAAGACGACATGAACAAGATGACCTTTTTTAACTCAGATATGTGGTTTTATAGGTTTGTGAGGGTGTAACTTCACCCGCATGAGCAAATGAAGGTGTGTGGCAAGCAGGTAAATAAATAAAACACATGGAAGACACACAAAAATGTAACACAATGCAAGCATCTTGATATTATACCAGCGTAAAAATACTAGATAATAGTTCCGTAGTCTGCACTGTTGCTTGTCAGTAATAAAACTGTTCAGTATTTTGCACCATATCTGTTGCATGTCACATGCAGAGGCAGCTGCTAAAAGTCTAAATGATCACCCCAAAAACCGTTTTAATCTCTGACTGTATTCGTTTGTATCGTTGCGCTTCTGCGTGGATGTCTGCTCTGTTCTCACTGACTGCGAATAGGCTCGTCAGCCTGGAATGCAAATAAAAGAGAAAATGTCTCAAACCACTGGCCACAGTACGTGTTTGCAGCATCTGACAACTATTAGAAATAACTGAAAGCTCGGTGTGTTCGGACTTGTTCTGGGAAAGGTCATCCGGATTTCACAGCACCTCTACACGTTTGCTGCCCTCGCTGAATTCAGCGTGCGTTTGCTCGTTAGTTAACGTCTTTTCCCTCTGCCCGCTCTGATTCCTCGTGTCCTCCTTTCTCGCGCAGCTCTGAGGGATCACAGGATCGAACTGGTCCGAGCCTCGTCGCAGGAACTCACCATCCGGATCAACGACGTCAGCCTGTCAGACGAGGGGCAGTACACCTGCTCGCTCTTCACGATGCCTGTCAAGACCACCAAGGCCTTTCTCACTGTTCTGGGTGAGCATGTGCATTTTGGTGCAACCCCCATAGGTGAATTACTTGTGGCTACTTCTTCACGTTCTGACAGAATGAATGCCTGCAAATGTTGAATTTAGTCTCTGGCATTACTGCACCATTGTCTGCTAGGTTAGAAGTTAAACTTGCGGCTATTCAGTCTTTAGATATTAGATGTTTTTGTTTGTTTGTTTGTGCCAGACAGAACAATCACAGAGAACTCAGCAAGAATCTTTCCACACCAGCGTAGGACAGGAGTGCTGAATAATAAATAAAAAATAAAGGATGGAGAATAAGGAAGCAAGGACAATAAAAGTCAAACTCCCGCAAATTGCCACAACTTACTGAGTTAATTTATTTACACTTCGCTGTCTCTCTGCCTCTTTCTCTATTTGTTGCTTGTTGTTTTCTTGCTGTGATAATCCTGCACGTCTGTTTAGCATTTCTTTTCAGCCTGCCTTAAAAAAAACTTGTATACATTAAATGTTAAAATATATATATATATATAAGATGAAGGAACGGGTATCTGAAAGTAAATCGTTTTTTATGGTTAGAAGAAATCGGCCTCGAACTCCCACTGGGATATTACTCCATGTGCATACCGACATCCGGTTTAGATTTACATTTCTTTGTGCTGCAGGAATGCCCGTGCGACCAGAGATCACAGGATTTACCAAGCCAGCAATGGAGGGGGACATGGTCACTCTCACCTGCGCCACATCGGGCAGCAAACCAGCTGCTACCATCCGATGGTTCAGAAATGACAAGGAGGTCCAAGGTAAGTGTGTGGAGTGGATTTAGGAGGGCATTGTATTCTTTGTTTCCACTTTTATCTGTTAGTAGGCATCCACACTGTCAAGTCACTCCGGCGCTGCGTTTCGCTGTGCTGAATATATCATGCGTTTCTTTCCCCTGGATGGACTGTAACAGTGCCACGAGTCACATGGTGCCCTGTCAGCAATGATGTTGTACTGGGAAGCTTCTTCACGGCCTAACTCTTATTGATTCTAATTATAAGTTACGTGTACATAAATAAAATTCTTCACTGCGTTCAGTATTCGTTGCTAGCGGAACAAAATTAATGATGCATTCAGCCAGTTGATTAATAAAAGACAAAAACATCCAATACAATAGGTGTCAAAACGGGAGAGCCAGGTCTCGGGCTTGCTCTTGGACTTGTTCGATAAGCAGCCCGAAAGTCCTGAAAGTGCAGTGCACCGTGAAAAATAAAACATTAGATCATTTTAGAAACTTTTAAAAACCCGTATCTTTGAAATTTACTGAATATTTCATTATCACAAGCTTCTGATTTTCTTTCTTTTGCATGAGTAATCATCAGTAAATTATTTAATTGTTGTATATTTTGATTTTAAGGCACAAAAAAATAAATAATCGCCTAATTTGTTCTTGTCAGCTGTTGCAGCTGTCTTCTGCTAATTTATTGGCGTTGTTAAATGAGTGAAACTAGTCAAGAAGGACACAAGGTAACTAATTTAATCCCAAAAACCTCATAGAAACACTGCATCAGCAGATGGTGCACCGTGATGTGCAGCTATTGCAATAAACCGGCAGAAGTTTTCGGTGGTTACGCAGAATCTTACAAGCTTTCACTTTTTTGTACACCTCTTTGCAGACCGTCTGAAGCTCTGCACTTTGTGTTGTAGAGCTTTTATCACCTTCCTGCTTCTGATTCTAAAAAGCACAGGAAAGACAAAAACATTTAGAAATAGGAGTGGAATGTTTTTCCTCAATTTGATGGCAGAGATATGCTGTTTGGAGCTCTTTAATGTAATGGAGCCTGCTGTGGAGGCTCAGTGTGACAGTTGCTCTTTATTGAAGATTTGCACCAGAGAGCTTTTTCTTGGTGGTTCTGTCTGTGTCTGGCCAACATGGCATGATGATTGATGGGAGCGGGGCTGGGATATGAAGTTTTCTTGTTGGAATGACATGCACGTAGATTCCTGAAAGGCCAGCGGAGAGCCGGCACACAGCATCACAACCAGACCTGCTGTCCGTTTCAAGATGCGCTGAGAGATGAGATGATATTTTTGTGCTTTATGTTTTAAATTGCACTTAAATCCTTAAAGCTCCAAAGCATATAATCTTGGGATATATGGAGCTGTGCACATAAGCCGAATATAAAAATGTAATCGAACAGAGTTCAAAGAGTGACGCATGCAAATATAAAGATGATAGCTTTTGTAGTAATAATAAAAATTAATATACCATTTCAAGCATAAAGGAAAAATAAAATGAAAAAAATCCTAATATTTACATTTCATATAGAAAATGGCATTTAAATATGTATAAATTACACATCTTTAAGAAAAGATCAGGCGCCCCCGGGTCTGCCTCAAACTGGGATCTTGTATAAAAATGTGCTTTTATTAGTTTTACTACACTTATACAGTGGATTTTATTAAGTCGCTTGGGCAAACACGTCAGGAGCGTCGCATCTCCGAGTCAAAGAAAGAGAAAGAACATAGCAGAGACTGGAGGGCTCGACTTAAAAACTTCATTTCCATGTCAAAGTGTCAAAGACGGGGAATGTCAATCAGTGCCCCGGATCCCAGTCTTTTTGTAGGTGTGGCTTTAAAGCGCTCTTCGGCGAGGATGTTGTGGAGCGGCGTGTTTTGCCATTGGTTCTTCTGTGCAAGATCATTGCCGCCAGTGTCTGCTGTCAGTCAAATCTATCCCCACCGGGGGACCGATCTATAAAGCTCTAAGACGACAGAAGGTGTAATAGCAAAAACATGTCATATTTATTTCATGCTCTGATGATTTGTTTTTCAACAATTTATATTAGAAGCACACAGCATTACAAACCTCAAAATGCAGCCGTCATCTAGTGTCAGCTAATTTGTTTACAGAGGATAGAGTCATACAAATTACTTGTGTCGCTGAATGACAGCCAGGCTTCAAATTGTAATCTATTGAGCAAAAAAACCCAAAACAAAATCCACCCACTGTGACTCTTTCTGCATACATAAGGTGATCTTTTCTCATGGTGGCAAAGGGAAAATTGAAATTTTCTGTTTAGTATTGGGTAAGATATCAAATTTAAAGTATGTTATTATTAAAATTCCTAGAGTACAGTTGGTTACGATGCGTTTGTGTCCTCCGTTTTAAATGAGTGCTTTCTTCCTGGTGTAAAAACAAGCACTCATTTCTTATTCGTTTACACTTCTTCATATGAAGACACGTTACCTTTGTGGCAACTTTTAACTGTGGAACGTGAATACCAAAGACGGGGAATTTCTCCGATCAGCGTATTAAGATACGTCTGCTGCAGAATATGGAGGCCTGACGGCTTCACATCTGCACTGCATGCTTCTTTAATGAAAACGGGTTTGCTGATTAGTGTCCACCACAACGGTTACTGGAGAAAAGCACAGAAACCGTATCCCTCTCCTTCTTCTTGTGGTATCTGAGATATGTTTACACGTTTGTGTTATTATGTTACCACTTAAAAACCGAGAGCCCGGGAGTACACAGTGACATTTATATATATATATCATATCAGTTTCATCTTTATTCATTTATTCATTAATTTAGTCCCCTTTCCTCTCATAATTACCTCACAAGAGCGGCGAGAAGGAAACAGTTACCAGTTTATTACTACCTGTGGCTATCAAGGTTGTGAGTGGTGTGTTGCTTGATACTCTTAATCAATTGTCAAATATGGCCGGTGTTTCAATACCTAAGGGCAGAGTTTGACAGTAAGATAAGCATCAAGATGGCAAAAAAATCTGGATAATAAGTGTTTTGAGTTATTTTTAGACCGTCCTTTTCCAGAAGTCCAACATTAGGCCGGATTACTCTCTTTACCCATCACAGTGTAAAAAGATTATACTATATATCTGACCCATATAGCCACTTGTAATAATATTAGATGAAATCTAAATCTCATTTAAAAACAGTGTTCCTTAGCTGCTGGGACCAAAATATAGCACAGCACCATCACTGTCCCAGTCACTCAGAATTTACACTCTGAGCTAGAGGATCACAGGCTGCCAGCCGGCTGCCAGCCGGCTGCTGTGCACCATCCATTTGCCCATCCATCCCTTTTCTTAAGCTAATCCAGTACAGACCCCAACCTATCTCAGCCGGCATGGAGCAATAGACAGACGGCACCACGACAGGACGATCACTGATACGAACATTCACACCTGCAGCCAGGATCACCAGTTGACCTGACGTGCCTGTCTTTGGACTGTGGGAGGAAGCCGGGGCTCCGTGGGAGAACCGACACAGGAACAGGGAGAACGTGCCAGAAACCAGAAACCTTTTTGCTGTGAGGCGAAATTACATTACGGTCAATCAGTGAATATTAAACTCTGTAGTGTCAATTCCTATACGTTGTTTTCAGGAACTAAAACCACATCTTAGTCATGGTGGGTGGGTCCAAATGGCTCCTCCATGTTTCCATTGCTACAGCTCATCTACTGCCAGGCTAAGCTCTAGCAGGCTGTGGGCGAATCAGGTAGCAAACGCTTGGCTCAGGAAGAAGGTCACAGTTAAAAGTTTTAATTTTCCTTTTATTTAAAGATGTCCTCTAGTTTGTGTTAGACTGCATCTTTGCCCCGGGCCTGTGTGTGCATTTAGATCCCGACAAAATACCACTGAGGATCAGCACACCACACAAGCCCTTCTGCTACAACAAGGCTCCAAGAAAGTACTTGGATCAGGAAATAGCCAGTTGGGTGGAGGCCCCAAGGTCAATGTGGGACCTGCTGGAGGGATTATAATTCCCGGCCAGCCTGAGAGTCGCTAGCTCCCCCAGGAGGAGCTGGAGGGTGTTGCCGGCGAGGCGGGAATGCCCGGTCATCTCTGACCCCTATATTGCTGCTTGGAGAAAGGAAAACGCAAAGGCTGGAATGGAAGAAGTACTTTGGAGAATGAATGAATAAAATTAAAGCTCCAATGAAAAATTAATGACTCCAAGAGCTGCCAAGTGAGCAAAAAAAAAGAAAAGAAAAAAAATTATGTGAATATGAGTTAGTACTTTAAGGGATTTTATTAGCAAATGAATAGAGGAAAGAGGTCACAGAATGAAAGAAAAAATACAGTTCAAGTTCAAGGTTTGTCAGCCTTTACATTTCCTGAGATATACCTCAGAAATTCAAGCGAGGGCCAGAGAGAGCGAGAGAGAGAATCCTGTCGCTGACACACGTTCTCGTTAAAGCAGACACCGAGCTGGTGCTTACAGGAGTGCCTCCAGTTGCCTGAATGCAGCTTTACTGGCCTCTTGGGGTTCTGGTTCAAAGCGAGCACACTTGGGCACATTCCCATTCTTACGAAAGCTACCTTTGCGTGCTCTCTGGCGGTACCAGCAGCCGCCTTGAAAGAGACTGACAGTTCCTGTGTTGCAAGCCTGATGCTGCGGGCGACTCGACGACTGAGAGAAAAAGCTGGAGAGATTTGTGTTTAATGCCACAGAGGCACTTCCTTTCCCCCACTCCTGTACTCCGGGGCAAAATCCAAGGCGTCTGACTCTCAAATGTAAGGCCTCTGACTTTCCTGTTTGCTCAAATCTTATGTGATGCTTGCATCCCCCCCCCCAAAAAAAATCTTGACATTTATGATGCACTCTGTTGCTCTGTTCTTTGCATTTTAGTTTTGAAGTTTGACTTTTTAACATTTGCAGGCTGCTCTGCACTACATTAGGATTTTGTCAAACCATTTCATGAAAAATGGAGCGATGTGGCGCAAGCAGAATAGATTAACCCAAAATGATGATGCTGCGGGTAATCTGGGTTTCACTGAAAGGGGCTTTTAGTATTTAATAGACCGATGTCAGTGTGTAGGTGTGTGTTTCTTAGGGAGTGGAGTGAGCGCACACATATATATTGATTGACTCTGGTTTGCAGTGGATGGCAGACAGTCCAGGGGGAGATGGTTGGAAGTATGTAATGTGAGGAGGATGTAAGGAGGGTGGGGTGAGAGCGGGAGCATCTCCAAAGAAAAGTCCTTCTGAGGCCATTGTCAGCTAATGTCTTATTTAGATCCGATAGCCTTGTGCAGCTGATTCCAGAGAAAAGCGTCGGTGCCACGCTAAGTGCTGACAAGAGAGCGGCAGCAAGCGGCAATGAAAAGCTTTCGATTACAAGTTAAGAGGCACGTCTTAATGAAGACAACATCACAGGGCCGGGGTAAAAACAAACACAAACCGCGATCTGAAGCAGAGTGAAAGGCGAATGTTTGGGGATGAAGCTAAGACAAAAAAAGAGGACGGAGGGGGGGGGGAGAAGACGTGTCACTAAAACTATGGAAATCTATCACATACATGCTGGGGGTGGGGTGGGGTGGGGGGGGAGTATGCCTGTTTGTGCTGACTGGGATGTCTGAGAGATGGTCCTAGAGGAGCAAACACACCCAACCAACCGAGTCAACTCTCATATTGCTCTCCCTTCACTATTCACTCTACTTTGACTTGACTTTCAAAGGCTAAGGATTCTTTCCCTCAAAGGAGATGCAGAGAAAAACAACAACAACAACACTGCAGCTGTCTGTGTCAGAAGAGCAACATCTTGAAATAAATTTCACTTTTTTTTTCTCACAGTTTTTCAGATTTACAAGCTGATTTTTTTTTGTTTTTCTCTGCTTCTTTTTCCAAAATAATTTTCATGTAAAAGTCTTGCTCAAAGGCTTACAGCAGAACCCCCCCCCATCCCCACCCCCACCCCCACCCCCAATTATAAATAATTCACAAGTTCATTTCACCCTGGTTCATATTCTGATTCCCCGCAGGCACCAAGGAGGTGAACGCTACAGGAAAGTCTTTCACAGTAAGGAGTAGCCTTCAGTTCCAGGTGGAGAAGCGGGATGACGGCGTTGCCTACACCTGTAGCGTGGAGCACGTGTCGTTGTCCAAACCCTACATGACAACCGAGGTCCTGGAGGTCCACTGTGAGTGGGGTCAGACTCTGTAAAACTGTATTAGGTGTGAGATTAGCACTGAAAAAGAATACATGGATTGAGATTACACTTATGCCTCCGGGTTTCGTCTTGCATTTGTTCTGGATTAGTGAGGGATTAGTTTGCAGGTAAGGGATTAGTACCTGAGCAGAAGGGGGATGTGGGCTATAGCTAAGAGCCGCCCAGTGGGCACTGAGCTAACTACTGTTGCACTTTGTGTTAAAGCCACTAGAATACAACGCTGGGTTTTTTTTTATTTTGTCTCTTCTTTGCAGATGCTCCCCATCTGGAGATCACACATTCACTCATTATCCCACAGGAAGGTCAATACTTCAAACTGGAGTGCGTTTCCATAGGCAACCCGATGTAAGCTGGAATTTATTTGCAGCTTCAGTTCAGTAGCAGCACAAACTGCTTTGCACCTTGAGATGAACTGAAAGTGAAATCAAATTCATTCTCGTTCACAACATTTTCCGCGACTTGTTCGTAGCTGTAGTTAAAAACATCTCCTCTATTTCTTTCCCAGACCCGAGCCAGTGTTGTGGTCTAAAGATGGAGGCGAGCTGCCAGACATTGAGCGCATGATTGTGGAGGGAAGGGAGCTTACCATCACTACGCTAAACAAAACAGACAATGGCACATACCGCTGCGAGGCCAGCAACCACCTGGGGACCAGCAGTGCTGAATACATACTGTTTGTATATGGTGGGTACTTCAGTAAGGGCTGTCCTTGTTGTAGCTGATACGTTCTTTTTGTTGTTGCCTACATTCAAAGCTTCGCAGCCAGCTGTGCTCAAACTCAAAAGACGGTCGGTGTTCATCACAAAGACGCGGCTCAAGAAAGCGGGCAGATAAAATTGGTACATACGACTATAAAGACATCTCTAAATCAAAGAGCATTATAATAACAAAGGAACAAAATCGGCTTTAAATATGAATTAGCGTTTGATAGAAGAAGATCAATAAACTCATCGTCTCGGAGAACCGCAATGTCAGACGATCGGCTGTTAATGAATACTTTAGTGCGAAAACTTTCCATGGCAAGGAGTTTCACATCAATCATTTAACAGTCATTAATCATTAATTTATGGATTTCAGCTGTCAGGGTCTCCACACCCACACGCCTCTTAAATCAACGGCTATTTAGGTGAGCATAAGTCAGTAAATGTGCTTCACGTTTGTCATTAATTTCACTGCCATCTAGATTAAATTGGCTTTAATAGTTCAAACACTTTACTGTTACCGCAACAAATGTCCTTAATGTTATGGCTGACATGTATTTGAGAGGACAGTTTTAGATTTTCATTCTTTAGCATTCGCGGCGGCCGTTGGTTTCCCTTCATTTCACTTTATCGAAGCGAGACCGTTCCACCTCTCTCTAACGTCGCCGTTCAGTCCGCGATCATAAATGAAGTGGCTGCGCAGAGTTAAAATGCTCAGCTAAGATTTTTCTATATTTCACTTAAAAGAAAAAGATGGAAATGTGGGAAACACAAAGACGTCCGGCGCAGCACTTCCGTCCTGGTTATCAGCGTCGTCGAGTGTCAACCTGCACATCAGCACTGCCTTTTAGTTTCTGAGACAGTTAGCTCTAACGTGATGCTTTTACTTTGTAGCGAATGGGGTAAAATATCGATAAGCACCAATATTATTATATGATAAAATAAAACTTGATATATGATGCTTTTGTATCTCTGCCAATTAGCATTAAAAGAGAATAGAGGGGGACTTTTGACAGCTAAACAAGGTATTATTTGACACAAATGTGGCATAATAAGGATGATAAGTTAAGGCTGTATTTTATTTATAAGAATAAGACTTATTGTTCAGCACAGAGATATGCAGTCATGTTGTTTTCCACCCCATGTACTCGAGAATCGCCTTGGCGTTATGCAGGATAACACAGTTTACCTCACTACTTACTTATCACAGCATGGGTTTAGCTTCTGGACTCTTCCTGTGAGGAAACGGGGGGGGGGGGATGTTAAGTATGCAGAATTTAGCTTCCAAGTACAGCCTGGAGGAGAGATAAGTTAATCCCGAAACAGCGAAGGGGTTGAGAGAATAAAGACGACATGGTCCAGAAAACGGTTCATTAAGGCCTCTGCGGCGCGTGTTCGTAACATTTATCAAACACAGCTGAAAATGAAAATAATAATAATACAGAAACAAGAGGGGAATATTAAATTCAACATGGATTTATTTGTTTCCACTCGTGCCAGCTCAACAGTGCCACGCGAGGCTGTAGTTTGTTTGTGAGCGACTTATCGCAGCACAGACTTATTCAACTGCCGGGCAGTTCGTGGATGTACGGCAGCTTTTCTACGTTTTTAAAAAGCAGACATTTTTGGGGGGAATGGGAGGGGGGGGGGGCTCTTCATTGGGAAATATGAAAAAAAGAAAAGAGGATGACACATTGGTCTTTTCAGCTTTTGTTATCTTGTTCTACCCTTTCAGCATGTTCATTGAACAGGGGTACGCAGCCGTGCCCGGCTAGTGTGGATCACTGTATCATCCCGTCTTATCTAGACACCATGTGTTCGACTAACTTTTCCTTCCCCACATAAGATTTTTAAATTTATTTCAATTTTTTTTTTTTAAAAGGCTGGGTTGTTAGAATCATATGCACCACGGCGGTTTCTAGCTTTTTGTGGCGTTGGCTGAGGAAATAACAAAATCCATCTTAAGGTAAATACAAAGGTTCTGGCAGGGAGGATTGAGAAATTGAGTTGAGCAGGTAAAAAATGAGTGAGACAGGCTCATTTCCACTGATGATGACAGTCATTTTTCAAGGCTACATTGTGTCTGGCTGAATACTTACCAGGTCTCTTTGGATCATCTCAGCCTCTCAGCCTAATTTGCTAATGACGAGAGAGATGAGAAGCCATAAATGTCATCGGTCTGAAGCAATGTATCACTGACTGCGTTTATATTCTTTAACATTCTGCATTAAATAAAGATGTTAAAGAGATAGTAACAGATACTAGTTTAATTAAATGCAACTGAGAAAACTCTGCCTGCATCTGTGAAGCCCCGCTCACACCTCGCATTTCATTGTGATTGATTGTACATCTTCACCTCGGCACACTGTAAGCTTCACGTTCTCTGTGCATGCTCTATTTACCGGCCAATCATCAGTCGCTCGAAAATTTAACAGATGTAAAAGTCCTTCGAGTCCTTCGCGCATGACTCATCCTTTCAGATGCTGCTGGAAGAATCGGCTGATTCAGAGCTTGATTCATCGTGCAGCTCTTGTATTTCAGTATCAGTGCGTTGTTTTTATTATTTTGCCTGTATTTGGCTGAAGCGAAACTCATGAATGAACCCGCACCGGCCACGCACAGTAAATCAGCGGTGCTGCTGTCTGGCTGTCCTGTCAGTTTCTCACACCGAGCTCGTTCCCCCCACAGAGCGGTTTGTTTTTGCTTCCCATTGTTCCTATTTTTGCTTAGCAGACGTCATCGCCTCTCTGCCTCCCTCTCCAGCCTCCGTCCTCGCAGTCTTCCCATGCCTACATTGCCACATTAGGCACAGGCGGTCACACCTGCGTTCACTTGCACCCCCCCCCCCCGCCTCACTGCTCCATGCACTCACAAACGTGACACTGAACACACAGCTGATGATTGATGAGCTAGAAAGCAGGCTTTGAGCTAGAAAATAACATTGTTTTATTTGATGAATTCGGTCCACTAGCCTCTCCGCTTTTAGTTTGTTTGGGGGGGGGGGGCACTGTTACCTCTGGAGCATTTTTATTACTGCGTGCGATTATTATTGGTAGCTGATATTATGCAGACACTGAAAAAGTAAGTTACCACATTGTGGAGTTACTGTTTGCAACCCTCTGCATACATAAAAAATCTAAACAGGAAACATGACGGTGTTTATGCTTTTGTTCTTATTCTGAATTACAAGAAAACAATAAGAACATGTGCAATTATCTTAGTGATAATTAATCATAATGTTTAAAATCACATGCTCCATGTGACTCTTTCCCTCTGGAATCAGTGTTGCAGTGTTTGCGTATTAGTACTTTGTCATATTGGACCACAGGAGCGCTCTGCAGGTAAAACATATTCAACGGCTGCAGTGGAGCAGAAGGTGCAAAAGTTGCTCAGACTTGGGGTTGTGCTTCATTTCGGTAATAAGTCCAGTTGCGTTGACCGGTGCCCAGTGAAATTTTCTTGCAAACAAACACAGCATTTGTATCTGTGATTAAACAACACTTTCTTCCACATGAAATATTTGCAAAGCTCCGTGTTTATCAGCTGGCAGTGGCTTTGCAGAAGTGGAGATTTTTGGTCAGTGGAACAACTTAAAACTGGCGGCAGGGATGTGTGTTATGTGCTTAAAAACAAAAAAAGAGGGAGGAAAGGACTTGGCCTCATATAATAATCAGAATATTAATCAGACAGACAATTACACGCATGTAAGTTATATGTATATTATTTAAAACATTCAGATGACGTCTCTAAAATCTTCTGTATGTGCTGGGTAATAAAATTTTATTTGCGACGCTTAAGCAGAAAATAATAAGAGCAATCCGCAGTTACGCAGATGCAAAGGAGCGCCTCAGATTACTTGGAAAGATATATATGCCTCAGCAGGCTAGTGAGATCGTATTTGACCCATTAAGGACCAGCACACTCGGGCACAACAATAACTCTGTACTTGTGCTGCTCTCATAGTGAACATTTATGGCAAGTCCAGCTGAGCGTTCACAGGAAGCCGTGCATTCCCGCACACCGTCAAAATAAACCAAAACCATGAAAACTTCTTTGTGTCTTGCTTTGAATTTTGTGGTCACCTTTTTTATCACGGTGTTGTTCCCCTCATCTTCCCCTTACTGCTGTCACCGTCTTCAACCATGGCAACAGCCAAAGACTTTCCAGGGCCTACAACAGGTAAATATCCCAGCAGGTGATCATTTCGAGCCAGATGTGTGATCTGGATCTGTTTCTGGGTCAAGACCCATCACGGCCTCACCCGGCATGAGCCCAATCATCACCATGCATGGATGCTCACTCGGTTGTTGTCTCTTCAGCCATGTCACAGGCTGCATAAGTTATCACACAGTATGTTTCTATTTTGTTTTGTCTCTGCGCACCGATATTGATGAGTCTCACAGGACCTGTGCTGAAGATTGTATTTATGCCAGGATGCATGTATAATTCTGTGATTGCGGTAAATCAAAGTCAAAAATTCTCTTTCAAATATCTGATCACGCAGCTCTTGAAAAGTATCCATTGACCATCATTTGTAGGTTTGGCCACATTTTAATCTAGTTCACATTTTCTGTTTGTAGGAGATTACTTTATTTTAAGTAATTAAGACCAGATAGCTGAACAAGTTTATTTGAACACCAGATCGGGTAAAATACGACAAAAATAAATCGCCTTTGTTCCTGGGTGCCCTCGAAATGGAGTTTTCCTTTTGTTGTTGTTGCTGTTGTGTGTAGCACTTTAAATCCTATCTTATTATTTCATGGAATTTGTTGGAATTTTTGTATCCAGCTTGAGTTTAATTTGTTCCAGGGTTAACACAGGAGTAGCCACAGTGGCTACATGAAAAGTACCAAATTGTGTTAAAAACGCGCTAAACCGAGTGTGATGTAAAAGATTCCTTATGCTCCTTGTTGACACTGCTGCACAAATCATTCTGTCCATTAACATGTAACCAAAATCGAGTTAATTCAGCTAATGCACCAAAAAAAAAAAAAAGAACCATCAGAGTTTGAAGTGCCTGCTTGTGAGTTGATGAAACAATCATGGTGGTTCTGTTCTGCATGGAGTTTAATAAACTGCATGTTACACGGCCTCATCTTTCTTTTGTTTTTAACGTCCCGCACGCTGGGATTTTAAAAATGAGGGTTGCATTCGTTAACAGTGGAGTGTAACAAGCTTTGTGGAAGCATCGCCGCCATCACTTCCCGGGGTCACTTTGCAAAAGCCGAGCGCAAGCCGTAGCCATTCATCAGCTTGAGATAATGAGAGCACGCGAGGTGCGCCGTTAAGACACAGCCGCTCACAGTTTATCACGGGACGGGCGCAGAGGCGTGCCCCTGCCCGGGAAACCCACTGTCTGCTTCCTGCCCAGAGGGTGCCGACCGTTAACTAACACTCATTTTAAAAGCCTGGAGCTGAGCCGCAGAATGGGGTGAAAGCAGAAACATAAGAGACAGGGGAGAATTTGTGTAGAGATTTGTGGTATTTCCTATGTTTGCTGGTTTGCTTACAGACGTTGAGGTACTTCAGAGCAGGAATTCCAGGTCGTTCTAAATCAGACAGAAGCTCATCTGCTTTGTTCACAAGTGTAAACGCAACATCTGGACTTTTTCAGGTCATTTGCAGCGAAATGTCCTTAATGCTGTTTAAATGCCTACAGCTGCACTGACAGTGGGAGCTCGCAGTTGTTCAGATCATCCCCCCACTTTTCCTCGTCTTCTCTCCGTATCTGCCTTGTTTCAGATCCTAACGCTTTAGGACAGCACGGACCCGACCACGCTTTAATTGGCGGCGTTGTTGCAGTCGTGGTCTTCATCACCTTGTGTTTGATAATTGTCCTCGGACGATACCTGGCCAGACATAAAGGTAAAAGGGGTCTCCTGAACCGCTGAAATGAGTATGCCTTGAACTCACCATCGGGCGGATAACTTTGCTTTGTGTGTCCGCAGGTACGTATCTAACACATGAGGCCAAAGGAGCGGAGGACGCCCCTGACGCTGACACGGCTATCATCAACGCCGAGGGCAACCACGTGCACGCAGAAGAAAAGAAAGAGTACTTTATTTAGACTTCTTTTTCCTCTCTTCTTTCATTTCATGACGACCTTTGACAGCAGACGTGCAATCTTAAGCCGTCTCAGCCTCACCACATTTTTTTAAAATTTATTTATTATTCTTTGTCTTTTCTAGAAAGCTATCGTGCTTAGATATGCTTGTTTTCAAAGCATTCACTAACAAAACAGACTTCGCCTTTTCTAATATAATCCACGTACAATCGGATTATGTCCTTTTCAGTTTTTCTGTGCCTAAATGCTGTACACCTTCTCCGCATTTCTTTCATTGCCTGCATTTTTTCTCTCTCTCTCTCTCTACTCTTTCTTACTTTTACCTGTTGTACAACTTTTTGCAGATTTTTTAAATTCAGGAGCAACAACAGCAGCAGCAACATTGTGCTCCAACTCAAGTCTCACCATTTCAAAAGGTTTTCTGTAGGAGCGAAACATGTTAAATGCATCCATTTTTTAAGGATTACGCGATTGGCTCGGATGCCTCCTCTCCACAGGCGCACTGCGCAGGCGTCTTAAATCAGATCCGATACTTTTAACATAAAACACAAAGCAGAAGCACAATCTGAGTGATTGTCTCTAGATGAAATGATCGCCCTCTTAGCGTCGTCTGTGTGTTCCCGCACTGATTTTTTTATTATTTTTTTTTTTAATTTTCCCTTACACTGTTGATTTGCACCAACAAAGAACAAGTTAGAAAATTAAAGCACAAAGTCTGAGGACTATTACAGATGGGGGGGGGAACAAAAAACATCAACTGCTTCTTGTCTCAGGATTCAGTACGAGTCTAGATGGAGAGACGGTGTCAGACATGTGATGATGATGATTTCCGTTCAATCGCAGTTATTGTCATGGATGAAGATCTTTAGTTTTTGTTGGTTATTTGGCGTAATATCCAAACTGAATGAGTGGAACCTGGCGTCGGTTCATTATTTATGTTGACTTTTATTGAACAACTATGCTAAATGTGTGGATATTGCTGTAAAATACTTTGCTAACGTGAATATTAGTGAACAGTATTGTTGACTCTTGGGATCCCTGACGCATTACAATTTGTATATTAGCACATATACAGCATTTAAGGTACTCCACGAATCTTTTAAGTTCTTTCCATTTTTTTCTCCCCAGTTTGCTTTGCCAGAAGGCGTGTAAATAATATGTAAGTATTCAATTTTAGTAAAAGGAAGGAAAAACCTTTAATTTCAGGTCACATCAGTTCCAGTTTCACTTCAATGACAGTGTTTTCACACTTTTGAAGGTTTCTTCAAACAGGGATTCTAATGAACTGCTTAAAATGTTTAAAAAAAAATCTGGGTAAAAATATATGTATTTATTATTATGACTGATTGACTTTCTTATATTATACTATATTGATTGATATTATTGCTGTTATTACAAAGTAGTTGTCTGACATTAACTTTTCCATTTTTATTTCTGTAAGTTCTCATAAAAGAACAGTACAAGGATCACCATTATGGCCTTTGAGTTTGCTGCAAACAGTATTAATGACATGTTTAGGCATTGGTGAATCGAGCATCCCCTCACTGTATATATTCACTGTATCAGAGACATTGAACCACATTGCCAATGCTCATACATGTTATTTTGTTAGTTCAGTATGATGCTATAAATAACAACTCATTTTGTACAAAGATTTAAATTGCTGTAATTAATTTGCTTTTTATGGGGGATGTGTGAGGTTTGCTTTTTTTCACAGTATTGAATATTCATTTTTCAACTATGCCACTGTAAAATGAAAAAAAAAAGAGAGACAAAGTGCGGATTAAAAAATGAACAACTTGAAAGATGTCGTTTTGTTGTTACTAGAGTTGCACTTAAGAGCGTCGCCTTCGTGAATTAGAGTCGGTGTATGGGGCAGAGGGCGGCCCCCTCCCTGGGCCTGGTTCTGCTGGAGGCTTCTTCCTGTTAAAAGGGAGTTTCTCCTTCCCACTTTCGCCAAGTGCTTGCTCATAGGGGTTCGTTCTGACTGTTGGTTTTTCTCCGTATTATTGTAGAGTCTTTACAATATAAACCACCGTGAGGCGACTGTTTGTTGTGATTTGGTGCTGTATGAATAAAATTGAATTGAATTGAATAGCTGCTGCTGAGCGAGAGGAGCATATGTGACGGGCAGCGCAGTGGCGCTGTAATTGTTATTCTATACAACTGTTAAGCATTACTCGCCTTTTATATTAATAATATATGTAAAGTGTTAAGTTGTAGAAAGATTAAAAATCCATGAAGCTCCTTGGGAAGACTGCCCGAGGCGCTCAGCTCCGCTCATGATTTGTGCATTAATACAGGGTGACAAAAAGGGAAGACTCGAGTCTTCCCAAATTCCTCCACGTCTCAGCGGAGCTGAGTTTGGTATGCTTAAAGTGGCTTTCAAGCCACTCGCAGACAGCAGCCCAGCGGGCTGCTGCGGCCCTAGACAGGAAGTAGGCTAGGTTAGGAAAAATGGGGGCAAATCACTTTGTGATTTAACCTTATGGTCAAGGACGTTAGGATGCAGCTGAGGAGAGGAGGAAATTCCAGCACGTTATTTCATCCAGTAGAGAATAGAACTGAAAAATTAGAAACGCGTATTCCTTTTTTTTCCTCCTAGTTTTAAGAAAAGGAACAAAGCTGTTAGACTTCAAACAACTGTGCAATTAAAATACCGGCCGAGAGTCAAATAAATACAGATGTATTACTGTATGCATTATTACTATTCAAGTTCTCTTAATTACTGCAAACAATGATTTGCTATAGAATAATAATATTTACTATAGAAAATATGATATACATGAAATCAAATGATGTGCTTTTACAATGCCCTGAATATTAGCGACATATGTTACCATTTCAAAAAGTGTAATGGTCTGTAGACGAGAATTCAAAATACAGCACCCTACCAAATTTACACTAAAAGACATTGTCATTACAATGTCTTACATTTAGGACGATAACACGGACAGTATGCCATAGCAATTTAGAAAAATACAAGAAGACACCTTCAGTGGTCCATTATCGCTGCTTCAGCGACACAGATGTACTCTTGAAATGTGAGGATGATGCGACAGCCTTGCACAGGTTACTGAGCTCATATTAAACGTCTCAGCATCCTTAAAGGGAGATCTCATTCCAGGACGCAGGACCCGAGTCATTATGATCCTCTATTCTTTAGCTCCCATTGACCTTGAGCATAATGTTGCTTCCCAGCAGACTAATGTTGCTATTATCAACACGCCGTCCGACCAACCATCTGCCTGCTCCGCACAACGCCCGGTCCCCCCTCTCCGCTCACACAGGCTGTTCCCAGTGCTCGCTTCATAATCATTACCACCAAAAGCCCAGCCAGTTCAAATAAACATCGGCTCCCACTATTGCACCCCTTCACATTATTAAAAGCTCAGTGCTTCATTAAGCTATGTAAATTGAGATAGACCGTCTTGAATAATGCCTGGCAGAAAATAATGCTAAAAATCCATCATAATTTAGTAATTGGATATCGAGAAGGCAAACATTTATGTCGCAATAGTAAATTGTGAGTTGGGAAATGGATTTTCTCTTTACCCTTGAAATGCGAGAACCATACCCTGGGCAATGGAACAATCACAGCATGACCTCTGAGGAGGCCTTGTAAGTCTTACTAAACTGAAGGAACTGATCCCCCACTGTACCCTGTAGGCAGAGTCCGTATCAGTCCTGCAGCTCACAATAAGCTCTTATCATAGCGGAACAGAAGTGTCTGACAAAATCCTTCAGGGACAAAGTGATATCTTAAAAACACAACACTTAAACACATCGGGCCTACATACTGATTTTAAATGTCAAACAGTATTTCTTTGGTTAATAGTCATTACAAGTTTCACCGCGTTCCCGGCATTTGTGCATTTGCGTGTTATTCACGAGCGCTGAGACTTTTCCTAGTGTCGTTATCGAGGCGCTGCAAGAAAAGTAAAGTTTTTACAATAACGCGAAGCCCACTGCTGTCAACACACTTCCCCCCCCCTTTCATACCACAGTCCTGCTGTAGATTAGTGACAAGCGGCAGAGCCATAGAAATAAGGTTCATAAAAAGCCCTCCAACCATGGCACAAATAATGGTCCTTCTCTTGGATTAACAGTACAGCACTTTGTGCAAAAATAACAGTTATTTCACTTGTTTTCACTATCCAAGCATGTAAATTGCCTTGTGTAATTCGCGGGGCGATTTGCGTGGGAGGCAAAGGGATAAAAAGGATTTCAAAGATGGGGTGTGGTGCAGCATGCTTAACAGAGGTGGTGGAGAAGTGTTTGTCCTCTGGATCATGTTTTTAATTACAGATTTAAAAGGTATTAGCGATTCCGCAAAGCAACCCAATGACTCCTGCAAGCATTTAGTCACTACTGTACTCACAGATACTTTTACTCCTGTTGCGACATCTTTATTGCCTCGTGGGGCAAATGTTGCGGAAGAGTTCCCTCACAATCGTCGCCCCGCAGCCAAAGGTTTGATGCAAAGGGGAGAAGAGTTGAAGATGAAGATGAAAAGCAGGATATTTTTCAATATCCTGCTTTTCGTTTTCAGTCCTTTGTAAAGGGGAGTCTGTTATCTCTGGCCTTTAGAAGCCTGGGATTGCATTGTTTGTGCAAATGGTTTTGTCTTTGATTGACAGCTCACTCTAATGGAGAATCGGAAGAATGATAATAGCATGTTTACGACGCTGCTGCTACCTTGGAAAAAGAGAGGTTTTCGGAAAAACTGCAGTTAATCTCCTGGAACAACATGGATTTTTCAGAGTACCCACAGCTAGATTATTTTCATGTCTCCTCACATTGTTATGGCTTTAAAAAAAGGTTGTTTTGCTTTTTATGTGAAGCCAGTGCACGTTGAGCACAGCTGAGGCTTTTCCGCAGCCCCGCTTCACTTAACATTTACACCTCATGAGTATCTGCGCTGCATCAGAGGGCTATGGGATATTATCTTGAGATGTGTTTTGCCTAATCATATTTGATGAGATTAAACAGATCACTCACACTTCCAGTTGTGACGGGGCCGAGTGGAAGTTAGGAGGAGTCAAATGATCTGGAACAAAGAACATGAGCTCGCGTATCCCTCCAGATGCATCACCGTGCCATTAGTCTAGATGAATGTGTACAGTCAAACACAATTCCCTTGTTTGCTGCATGAGGGCTTCCACTTTGTGAGGCAGTAGCTCTGCTGTGTGAATCAGGCCACATGCAGGTCCATGGATTGATGACTGAAACGGGGCTACCCACTGTATTTTAAACTCATTCATCCACGCTGGCTCACATTCTCTGCGGTGCGTCTTTAAATAGCCTTCCCTGGGATCGTCTGCCTGCCATTTGATTAATTCTGTATTGTTGTCTCTTTCTTTCCGCTTTAATTACAACAAACTTTCCTGATTGTTTACTGGAATTTCAAATCACGGAGGCACCTGAGAATACAGGAGCCAGCCTTGTTCTGGTAAGTCTTTTGGGGGGAGGGGGGTGTTTGGGAGATGGGGGTGCCAAGGGTTTTTTTTTTTGTGTGTGTGTGTGGGGGGGGGGGATAGTACTGTACCTGTGGCATAGGGTATGCAATAAATAGCTTGCCATCTGTTTGAATTTGAGCACTTGAGATTCTTCCAAGAAGCTCACCAGAGACTTTAATTAAAGTCGGAATATTAGGAGCGTGAGACGATGTTCCACTAATAAAATGACAGCCAGAGGAAATTTTTGCATTAGTTTATAACAGAGACACTTATTTTTTCTTTAAAGTAAAAAAACAAACAAAAACAAACCGTACCGCTGCCTGTGCGTAACCTTACAAATTATCCTGATTTCCATTTATTAAGGACGTCTGCCCTTTTTAACAAATATGCACATTTAATGACGACACAGGAAATGATGTATGTCCATACAAGTAATGCGTTGACTGTAGAAGAGACGTGCTATTGGCTAAGTGAGTTATTATCCAGTTAATCTGTGGATAAGGAAGAAAACGTGTGTGCTGCTCAAACAGCGGCTGCACCTCTGTCATCAGATACATACTTGCTTTTGTTCACATCACATCATGTGACAAGAAGGTGAATTTTATATCAATTTGTCAGACGGCGAAAGCAGCTTGCAGTGATGAGTCATTTACTTTATGGCGAGAAGCAGGATTTTCACCATTTTTACAACCACTTAATTAAAGAACACATTGGCTGTTATACCCCTTCGTCTGCACATTGCACGTTCTAAATTCCTCGTGCATATTGCAGGTCCTTTCCAGTAAAACCGAAATATTAACGTGCAGCATAGCCTACTGCATTTCTGACTGACTGTGGTACCTGCAGACTGCCATCTGTCTGACTGTAGGTGGACACGAGGCGTTGGCATCATCAGTATGTGTAGTAATACCGCAAGACAGTGTCAGATTTGATGATTTTTATCTATTTTACATTCAGTTTTCTATTTTTAAGTTGGGATTTTAATTAGCCATATCATAATGCAGGCAGAACATGGAGCACAGGAAGTTGTGAATGATCTTCAGAGAGTGTGAAATTGGGTACTTAAGACAGAACTGCTGTAATTGTACAGATAGCGGTTTTAAGTGGAGACTATTTTAATTGAATTGAACTGAAGTACTATATCTGCTGTTTATTTATAAGAGCAGCCGTACAGTGTGTCAGTCCTTTCTGTGACTGCTGACCCCCAACAGTCAGTTTTACATGTTTAATGTGGGTTAGCATGCATGCAATCATGCCCGATGGTTACCCGTTCGCTCCATGTCGATAAAAAGATTGCAGTCAGTTATTTATCAGGATGTGCTTAATGGTAATAAATGAGGTCAATGCAACCTCAGATGGCCAACAGCACAGGACTTATTACACCATGTCATTATTTATTTAACAAAAATTAAGCCAAAATGCAGAAATTGTGTGAAAAACTAAGAACAACATTACTGCTTCCACAGGAGTTAAGAAGGCAAAAAACTTGACTAATTGCTCGTTAGCAAGTGTGACCACCTCTGTAAAAGTAGACGTTTGCTGCCTGTCAATCTGGGAAGGGCTATCAGACCATCTCCAAACAATTTAAAGTCCATTGGTGTTGAAGATTCTCCACGAGTGGAAATCATTCAAGGCAGTCGCCAACCTTCCCAGGAGTGGGCGTCTCAGCGAATTCATCCCGTGGTGAGACTGCGAAAAGCTCAGAAAAAATTGCAAAAGCCCAGAGAGCCACGTCTGCGGCTGACGGGCCTCAGTTCGCATGTTACACGTTAAAGTTCACGACAGCGCAATTAGAAAAAGAACGGAATAAGTGTGATGGCCTGTTTGTAGCAGTCGCCGGGAGGAAGTCTCCTCTGTCTAAAGAAGAACATGTCAGCGTGGCTGAGGTTTGCAAAGCTGCATCTGAATAAACCTCAAAGACAAAATGTCCTTCGGACAGACCAGACCTACGTGCACAGCTCCACATTTGGCAAGCATACAACACAAACACACCAACTGTTGAGCACGGTGGTGGAGGGGCGATAATTTGGGCGTTTTTTGGGGGGGGGGTTGCAGCCACAGGACCCGGGCACCTTGCAGTCATTGAGTCGACCACGAGCTCCTCAGTTTACCAAAGTATTCTAGAGCCATCTGTCTGACAGCTAAAGCTTGATTACTTTAAGATGCTAATGGTGGCTCTACTGAATCATTGGGTGTACTTAGTTTCTCATTCTTAGTTTCTGATATAGATAATGACATGGTGTTCTCATATTTCCACTAGAAGATGCTTTAAAAGGAGGACAGTGATCGCAGAAAAACAAACATCTGCTACAAATCAGGATCTGCATCAAAGCACTTTGCAAAGATAAATCATACCCGAGACTTGGTCAGGAGGCAACCTGGTACATTTCAAGCATGTAGCATTTTGATTCATGAGCTCGTAGGCGCTGAATAGTGGATGGAAAAAGAAGGGAAGGACCAATGAGATCTCTAAAGCTTAAATGTTTCCAGAGCAGCATACCGCTTGTCTTTATGATGCCAGTCAGCGTGATGGTGGGCCTCAGGGATTACTCCAGACAGACAGCTCAGTAAGACAATTGATTAAATAGAAGTGAGAAGAGAGAAAATGTTTAATTCAGCCATATTTAGTATTCATGGGATGGAGAGCCATACAAGAGTTCACCTTGAGGGGTCATCAGAAGAGCAGGTCCAGAATCGCAAAGAGCAGCCGGGCCAAGTTTCCGCATAACACTCGAAAACACAACTGATTGTGTTTTTAATTGCTTTGATTATCAAGTTTACTTTGGCTGAATTGAAAATGGTAATGCAACACGCGCTGAATTGACAAACTGATATGCTGTGAGAAGGAAATCTGTTGCGCAGCGCTTGTGACATTGTGATAGATTTACCTGAATAATCAGTGCTGAACCTCAAGCAGTGGATGTAAATTAATATGTTCTTCACATATTTGATCAATTGCATCATTACAAGTCAACTTAAACAAGCTCGCGTGCACACATTAGGGAAATCTACCATAGACTGTCTTACAGGAATCCAGTGAAAGATTGCCCCAAATAACTGAATTACAATTTAATTGAACTACAATTCGCTGCTTATTGCACCACACTTATAATATCACAGTAAAACTAATGCTGAAAGAAACCTCGAGAAGGAGAAGACACCTTCGCCACAGCTGAGAGAAACACAGTGCGTGTCACACTGGTTTGTACAATCTGACGTGTCGACCACTCATTTGCAACAGCTGCAAAGAATGATGAATATCCTTTTCCTTCACATCCACAGTGGAGAACAGCACTTTGGTGTGCGTCTCTTTGAGCACCGCAAAGACTCACATGCAAAAGTTTGGCAGCGCTTTGCTTCCAAATCTCCTCTTCTGTGTTTTTAGCCTCACACAATTTAAAACAATACTAGCTCGGCTCTGTGAAAGCATGCCGGCTATAGACATGATGAAATCCCTGCGTTAAAATACCGCACCGTGACGTTAAAAACTAATTCAATCACATGCATGACCAGTTCAATAGACCTGCAGAATTGAGTTATTGTCTGAAATGATGAAAAAAAAGAGAGAAAAATTCCAGTAAATCATGTGTGAATGAAGCGCAAAGTAAAAATTATTTTCACAAAGAGTTGCCAAAAAAAAAGGCTTCAAGGGATAATGGTTACTGCAGTGATCTTCCAAGCTATTTGCTCTTCATCAGCAAGAGGCGCCTATTATGGATCTTCAAAGGTGTTTTATCAGTGAGGGGGTAAAATGGCGGAGGGCGTCATATGTTTACATGCAGACTGCATCTGCTGCAGAGCTGCTTCTAATCATAACAAAAAGGCCATTACGCGCTGCCCCCAAGGATGAAATATTCAAAATATCTACAATATTCCTGTTTCTTACCGAATGGGCTGAACTATTAAATTAAGGCTAGATTTTTGGGTTTCGATTGATGGTTCATTGCATCAAACGCAGGATTTGAATGCATCAGTGAAAAGTCAATATGTGTGGTAAGCTTCGTGATGAGAAGCAGGAGATTCCAGAAATCTTGTCTGAGGGTCTCAGTCTTCAAAAGCAAAGTTGATTGATTTGAAGGTTAAAAGTCTGATCATGATTCAGCTCGTAGCCGTCACGGCAGAGATAAAAGTACGCCGCGGTCTCAGCAGCAGTCTCGGCCCGTTTAGTTACCTGCTTTCATTTAATGTGGGAAGTATTAATGTCACGGGAGAATTAAGCTCTACGAGGAACGCAAGTGGAGGGGAATACATGCCACCATCGTCCCAGCCTTCGCCACCTTTTGTGTCGCAAGTTTTGGGATCATGTCAGAGTGACAGAAGTCCCAGAGGAAGGAAAGCGCCCAGTGAATTTCCAGATCTGTAGAACCTTGAACTCCTGATCTATCTCCTTTATCATCCATATGTCTATTGAATGCCATTCATCCTGGTCCAGGTTGTGACGTCCCTCTCCCCGGCCACCTCTATCAGGTCTTCCTGGGGGACACCAAGGCATTCCAGAGCCAGCTGAGAGATGTGAACTCTTCAGCATATCTCTTAGGAGGAACTCGGGAGGCAGATTCCCAAATCACCTTAACTGGCTCCTTTCGACATGGAGGAGAATCAGCCCTGCTCTGAGCCCCTCCCTGATGACAGACGACCTCACCTTATCACCTCGCCCTAATGAATTAATTTCACTCCAGTTCAGTTTTGTTTATAAAGCATGAATTCACAGCTGTTGCCTCCATGTGCTTTAAACTGTAAGATAAAAAAAAAAAACTACAATATTTGAGAGAAAAAGCCCAAATCAGACGATCCCCTAAGAGCGAGCGCTTGTCGACAGTGAGAACTCGACTCGGGGAGGGGCAGCAGTGTGCGTTGATGGGCTTGGATGTGAGGGGAAAGACAAAAGGGAAAAGGAGAGCTAGACAAGGATGAAACACAAACACAAACTGTGGGAAAAGTAGATAAAAGTTAGTGGCATGCACTAGGGGAATGTAAACACATCAGAAGTGACAAGAAGGGAATGAAGGAGAAGTGAACTGAGTATCACGGGTCCCAGCAAGTTCCCCGGCAGCCTGAGCCTACAGCAGCATAACTAAGAGATGGTTCAGCCTCTCCTGATCCGGCACGTCCTATAAGCTTTATCAGAAAGGAAACCGGGAGAAGGGCCTGATGGCTGAAGGCTCTGCCTCCCATTCTACTTTTAGAAATTCCAGGAATCACAAGTAAGCCAGCAGTGTGAGAGCGAAGCGGCCTGTTGGGATAATACAACACTCTGGGGGTCTTTAAGATAGGATGTGGCCTGATCATTCGAGGCTTTATATCTGAGAAGAAGGAATTTAAATTCAATTGTGAATTCAACAGGAAGCCAACGGAGATAAGCGAACACGCGAGAAATGCGATCTCTCTTTCCGGTCTCTGTCGGCGCTCCCACTGCGGCATCTTGGATCCGCTGACGGCTTTTCTCCGAGCTCTTAGAACATCCCGATAATGAGGAATTACAAGAGTCGAACTGAGAAGAGAAAAATTCATGCACTAGTGTTTCAGCATCACTTCTCATGTTAGCAATGCTGTGCAGACGGAATAATGCAGTCCTCCATATTTGCTGAATGTGCGTGTCGAAGGCTAAAGGTTACAGCAGCGCCGGAAGCCGAGGTAAAGCCATCCGGAGTGAGCATCTGATTAGACGCCATGTTTCTGAGATTTTTAGGGTCAAATGAAATAATCTCCTGTCTGAATTTAGAAGTGGCCATGAGGGCAAATTTGAGCTGTTTTGCTTTTGTGCACCGCCGGGAGCGAAATGAACCAATCAAGGTGCAGCTGAAGTGCAGACGTGCAGCTTCAATTCAACAAGCTTAAGGAAAATAGGAATAACAGCAAATGGTATATTGTAACAATATAAATACACACACATAAATAGATAGTGTATCCAGTTATATTAGACAAATTCATTTTAAATCTTAGACTTATTTTTTAAAAAAATTTGGTTGCACAACCTTTGTAGCCAATGAATGCCTGAAGTTTAAACCCACTGGAATCACAAAATACATTTTCCTGTCTGGAAATGTTTCACGAGGCATCGAACACCTTCAGCTGAGAATTTCCAATTTTCCATTCCCTTCAGCAGTAAATGTTTGTTTTAAATATATTTTAAAAGACTAATATTTAAAACCTAATTTTCATTTGCTCATAAAAAAAAATTCACTCAAGTGCTAAAAGATGGTTTTAATTCCTAAATTCCTAAAAACTTGATTTTTTGCTACATAAACCGTTTCTTTCGCTTCCCCAGGGAAAATGATTTTTTTTTTTTTTTTAGATCAAGTTTATTGCCCACTATCTTTACTGCAATGGATCCAGTGCATATCAAAGATGCACATATGCAGTGGTAGTTAGAAGCTTTGCAAACCCTTTAGAATTTAATCGGTTTCATAACCTTTAAAATAATCACATTTTCCCGAGTTCTCAAAATAGTCAAAGATAACCAAATTATAGAAATGATGCATTGTACTTAATGAGTAAAATGACAACAACATTACACGTGCGTGAGCAGCAAATGCGCGAACCTCAGGGATTAGCAGTTAATTTGAAGGTGAAAGGCAGGTATTCAATCAATGGGATGACAATCAGTGTAAGTTGGCATTTAAAGAACAGGGCATTAGGGATCTCTAAGGGTTCAGTGGAGAAAAAAAAACAAAAAACGGTGACAATGAGGGCCTGAGAAAAATCCTCATGCGATCCACAGACAGACAGAAACAAATGCAGGAAATTCAAGACCACTGTTTCCCTTCCCAGACTGCTCGAATCCAAAGTGTCTGAGGGGGCAGGGTTCTCATAGTCACCATTTCATTGAGTAGCAGCTAAATTCACACTAAGATCACAACAGCACCGTACGGTAGACGTAAGTGAACACTAAACCTATTTAATATTCTAATATATGGTTAGTTTGGGGCAGTGTAATACCTCACAAAGAGACCACAAAGTGGCACAAGAGTTACAATTACCAACACAAGCCAGGATCCCCCGAAATGATACATTTCAGACTTTAACTTAAAGGAACACTTTGCATTTCCGTTACTTAAAATTGTATGAAAGTGCTCCTCGTATTGCTCCTTAGAAATGAACCTAATTGGTTTTGTTTTTCGGTTTGACATGCTCAGTTAAAAGCTGGATCTCTAACTTGATACCCAGTCATCAGAACAGTGGGAACAAAGAACACTGCTGCCATCCTCCAGTCTGCTAAAGATCACACGGGACATCCAGAGAGCTACAGGAACAAAGGTTTGCTGACGAATCGATGCCTGGAGACAGGAAAACATGGTGGTGGAACAGAGTCACGGTCTGGGCCAGTCGTGTTGCACCGGGGCCAGGATGACCTGCCATCACCGGTGGAACAATAAGATCTGGATTGTACCGGTGTTTTCTGAAGGAAGGTATCAGGGCCTTTACCTGCGAACTAAATCTCAAGAGAAAGTGGTTCGTGCAGCAAGTCAACGACCCCCGGCGTGCAATTCAGTCTACCAAGGAATGGTTAAAGAGTAATAAAGTTAAGGTGCTGGAACAGCCAAGTCAAAGTCCTGACCTTAACCATACAGAAATGTTGTCAAAGGACATGAAGCGAGCAGTTCATGTGAGGAAGCCCACTGACGGCTAAGCTGAAGCTGCTCTCCTTTAAGCCAGCGTGCTGCCGATCAGCAGTTACTGCAAACATTTAGTTTGCTGCACAAGGGAGACCCCACCAGATACTATAAGCAAAGGCAGTCGTTGCTGCTCCTTATTAACTGTTTCATTTAAAATAAACCTCTCACAGACTGCACCAACAGGTGAAAAGCTGCAGGTTAGTTACAGAAATGAGGAAGTTTGTATTGACTTACGGCGCCCACGTGTTAAAGCTGCGGCGCAGGTCAATAACAGTTTCCCACTCCCTAAGATCTTAATTGTAACAATGAACTATTGCAAGCGTTTACTACGGTGCAGCTTGCAGGTAGAAACCAATTAACCTCTGATGGAGGAGGCAGGTACGCAGCCTTTTCACACATCGGCATTCGTCGTCGTATTTCAAAGGTGTAACTTTATTGTGGCTTTTGAGCAGGAGTCATTTTCGCATGTTGGAACATCACGAGTGCCATTCATCGGTTCACCTGCTCAAGGAAGAAATATGTGGAGAAGGATATTCACAGTGTGCAACAGTAAACTAAAAAGCTTTCCATTTAGCCATAACTCGAACATTTCTGGACACATTTACTTAGAATTACCACATTTTCAGGTCAGACTTTAGGTTATGTAGTCTGTGAGTCTACAATACATACTTTTTAAAAATGTGACAAGCATGTGACTTTATTGAAATAAAGCATAACTACTTCTTAAAATAATTAGCAGTCCATTCCCCATTGTTAAGTCCTTTATCAGAGCTGCTAAGACATGATTTACAACATTAGTCACAGCTTTACTGTGTAAAGTAATGATGAAGACCTCAGCTCAGAGACCTTCCTTTGGAAGTGCTAACCAACTAAGGATTATTAGACCCAGGAATGCATACTGTGGTTTTAAACGCAGTCACCAATTCTGACGTTTTCTCCTGAGGTATTCGGTGATGTGGCTGCACCAGAAAGTCAAGCTCGCCTCCGTTGAGACTTTGAAGATAAAACTCACGAGTCCTCGGTCCAACATCCTCTGACAACAGTGAATATTTAAGCTCCAGAAGGGAAAAAACTAAACAAAAAACTCCACGAAGGAGCAGGAAGGAGCTGTCTACAGAAAGAGCACAAATAAGAAGAGCCAGCGTCCCACAGGAGAGCGGAGGTGAGGAACTCCTGCTCGTGGCTCTTCATCAAATAGCATTTCTGGGATAAACTTTGAAAAAGAAAAAGCATAAATGAGAGATGGTAAAGGAATGCAGGTTGTTTTGAAGCTTTAAATACAGCTGCTGTGAAGTGTTCAAACCTCTAGTGTTTAAATCAATACTCGATTTACATTTAAATAACAAGTGAACATGGATTAAGCCAAATAACTGCTTTACTATGCCTGCAAATTTTTTCCTCCATGCTTTTAGACAGAAGACAGGAATTTAAACATGTTTTAACAAGTTAACGTCATCGTGCACAGATAACATCTTTTGATTATGTAATGCTGCCATCTGCTGGTCAGTCTGCACGTAGCCCAACATGAACTTTGCCTTCAAGTTGTGTTATTTCCTTTCAGCATAAAACTGGTTATTGAACTCGTCGTATCCATAGCCTTTTATTACGGTTTTAATATTAAATCACTCGTAGGCGGTGCTAAAAGTGTAACGTGCCTCACTTGGAAAAGAACCTAATTTTAGCAGTCGGACACATGAAATCACTCTGTGTTCAAACTCCTTTGAAGATTTCGCTTTCATCTGCTTTTCCGCAGCACAGCAAATAAAGCACCTTAAAGGGGGGGGAGAAAAGATGTATTTATGTGACAAAAACAGTGAACTGATACACCCCTTCAAAGGCGCACTGAGTGCTTATTGCTTGCTGCATCTAAGAAGTGCACTTTGCTACAAAGAAATTAATAAATAAATTAAAAATTGCCTCAAGAATATCCATTAATACCATAGTATGTTAAATATGACTCCAGAGGGAAGAAAAAGAAAAATCAACAGTTTCTCTTATTTTTTAATTCAAGTCTTGGTGGGGCTGAAATTAAGATTAATGATAAATAGCCACATGTTTTAATTGCCATAATCCACAACAACCCAGCTTATCTAGCTACTAATCACTCCAAGAAAATTAGAGGAAGAATTCCCGTGCTTATGGCATCTATAATGCATACGAGGAAAATCAACAGATTTCAAAAACAGATATCCAACATATTGTTGACAATGTTGTTCAATAATTAAAATGTTATCAAACCTGAAAATCCCATAATAGTCTGGTAGTAATAACACACTGGTGCCATTTGAGAAAAGAAAGACCTGGGGCAATTTGCGATATGCAGGAGTATTAAAATTGCAAATATAACCGAGGTCCTTGAGGAAACTCTTGGATAAACATCTTTTTCCTTCCTTCTTTTGATTAAATATGCCTATTAAGTAAAAAGCAATGAAAACTCTTTCTGAAAAATTGCAGAAATGTTCTGCGTTTCATTCCAGTGAAGTCCCAGGTATGACAACTTAGAAACATCTACAAAAGGCAGTTAATTTATTTCATATTATCAGCTTATTGCTTTCCTGTTTCATTTAAAAGTTATTCTCAGAATAAGTAACTTCAATGGCAAGGCGCCAGTCCAAAAACTGTGCATCCACTATCTCGGTCTGACTACTACCTCCCTTCAATGCCAAAATACATCTGAAAGACTTCACAACAGCCTCGCTCATTCAGGAACTGGTAGAGCTGCCCAAGGTCCATGTGATTGCCTCTGTTTCCATGGGGGTCAAACACGGCCTCTTCAAAGCCTGTAAATTTGCGCAGGGAGTCTATATGTTCAACACACCCGCTGTCCCCACCCTGACAATCAAGGGGAAGATCCTCTCTGTGTCGAATCATGATCTTCTTCCATGTCAAAACCTTCACCCTGTGAAACAGGAAAAGACGGTTGGAAGCGTATCAAGCCCGGAACCTTTTAAATCAATTAAAAAAAAAAAATCAAACAGGGAAGGTACCTGGACCAGAACTCTTCGCAGGCAGATTGAGGACCTTCCACACACACAATACCAGGCTTCCCAGGCATGCTAAATCCGGACAGGCCCAGGTCCTTCGACCAATCCAAGATGTTCTTCCTCTTCGACTTGTTGTAAATGTGGTGACTGTAAATCCACAGCCGGCTGAACACTTCCGGCGGCCGCGCAGAGGTAGACTCTTCCTTAGGAGACGGGGCTTCTGATAAGCTCTTATTAATAAAAAGCAGGAGGTTGTCTTTCACCCATTCCACAGCTGAGAGCACACACACTTCCCCCAGGCAGTTTTCCGTGAGGTATGCACTTAGCAGCGCCTGCAGCTGCGTCTGCTGGGCCCTGCTGAGGCCAGAACACCTAAAGCAAGAATAAAACAGGATGTGAAGAAGGTTTCAGAGAATATTCAAGGCCACTCTGCACTATGGAAATTTCCATACTTGGGCACAATGACAAAACAACAGTAAGAGCTTCAAGAGGATGAAAGCCATACTAATTTTAAAAAAAAAAAGAAAAAAATATTAATGATACACTTTAAACAAATCGCAGGCAGTATTTTGTCCACTTACTGCTGCTGTTTTGTTGTTATACAAATAACATCTACTTGCATTTAAATATATTTAAAGGGAACTGCGTGAATGCTATCTGTGCTCATGCATGCTGCTTAACTTCCAAGGATGCCATAATAGTAGAAACTGAAATGCCATTCATCTAATTTTTTTTTTTTTTTTTTAAGAAGCCCCAACTGTTCATTTTATCTCTGCGAGGAGCTCAGATGTAGATCACGGCTCACCGGACTGTTATCTCTGGTAACACAGCGGGATATTCAGAGGGATACGCACAGGATAGGATGAACTCCATCTGTGTGTGTGGGAATGGGGGGATAAAAGGACAACAGTATTAGAAATTAACTTAAACAGTGATTAAAACAAAATGACGTATTAGGGCAGTTTAGTTACCCTCTCCAACTTGGCAGAGTCCAGCTTTTGTATGATGAGAAATTGGGGTCTGGACGGAGGAGGGCTGCCTGCGGAAGCGGAGACCTCCACATAGTCCCTGAGCTCGGCTAGCGCCAGCTGGTCAGTGACCTCCAGCTCCTCCGCGGTGGGGAACATGCTGGTTAGCAGCTCTATCTCTGCAAGCTGAGACTCAGCCCACTCCAAGTAAGACATGCTGGTAAAGTCGGGAACTAAAGCGTCAGTCTTTGCTGCTGCTCATTCAAAGAAGTTTCTGTCGACGGCCAAATATGTGGCTATCACTTCGGCTTACACACGCCGTGTTTCCGGGGTTAATAGCGTCTAAAATTAAATTCGTTACAGAACAGTAGAAAAACTGAGTATAACATAATGGATTTTTAAAAATGCAGTACATACATAAAGACGTAGTTCGCCACAGTTTAATGCCCCGCAGTGCCTAATGAAGGAGTTTTGTTTGAGCCCGGACTCTTTTAGCCGACGCACACAGGAAGCGCAGGGCAGAGCAGCAGAAACAGCGGCCCCATCATCACATTTTCTTCCTCTGCATGTGTCAGCTGGGATTTTTTTTTTCCCCTGCCAAATCACTGGAGTTATTTTTGCGTATTCTAAACTTCGTGCTCACGTTTGTTTACACTAAAGCTCGCGTTTTCTTTCTCCTGTCGGCAGTCTGATGTAATTATGTCCGGATTAGAGAAGGTAACAAGACAAAGTAAACGAAACTGAACACGGTGAAGGTTTCAGGTTCCGTGTGGCACAGTAAGTTGAATGGACCGTAAGGGTGGTGGTTAAATTTAACGTCATATTAGAATTTGCTGTCACTGAACTCTGTTAGCTGCATTATAATCTCATGTAGGTGTTAGCTGAAGCTAACCTTGTGGTTCATGCGAGTGCTGTGTTTGATTCCCACCTCAAAAGGTGAAAATGGGAAAGAAGAGGGGGAAGGACAGGAGCTCCAGGCAGGATGAGGAGTTCGACCCGACGGGTAAAGAACATATCATCGTGTTCCATGTCATACAGCGACCTGTGGAAGGGCTGGTGTGAGATTCCCTTTTTAAAAAAAAATGTATTTCTTTATTTTCATAGTTCCCTCCTGCAGGCATATTAAGAAGGGAACAGACCAAACTCTTCTTAAGAAACTTTCTGGTAATTCAGATTGGACGAGTTGTCAGGATTGTAAGCATGAAGAAAATAAAGAAAATATCAGCACCGCTTTGCCACAGGAGCCAGAGGAGGAACGAGAAACATCAGGGTTGTGGATGTGCTTGAAATGCGGCCATAGAGTGAGTTATTTTTTTCTTTCTTTCTACCTGTTTATCGCTGAGATTTTGGAATACCTTGCTTCATTTCCCCCTCCCCTAAATGCATCTTTTCCACCAGGGATGTGGACGGGATTCTGAGAATCAGCATGCCATCAAACATTATGAAACGCCCCGGTCTGAGCCGCACTGCCTGGTGGTCAGTTTGGACAACTTTAGTGTGTGGTGAGTGTTTAATGCTGTTCTGTTGATCACAGACTACTGCATTGTGTTTGAAACTAGAATAATATGCTCTTTTTTTGCAGGTGTTACATATGTGATGATGAAGTCCAGTACTCCAGAACAGGGCATTTGGCTCAGCTGGTGACCAACCTGAAAAAGCAAACGTCTTCAGTTTCCATAAAGAGACCACAAAAAAGTAGGCGTCACTGAGGAAGTCTAGCAAACACACATTATATTGCTTCATAACCGTGTCTACCCTGCTTGCTTTCTTTAGAAGTCGAGGAGGAAGACGGCTTGATGGAAGCTAAACAGAAGACGGAGCCTGTAAAAGGAGATGAAAGCGAGGACAAGGAAAACAAAGAAAACCGGGATCGCCAAAAGAAAAACACAAAGAAAGAGAGTGTTGGGAAATCTCAGAGTTGCAGCACAACTGAGGAGAACTGTGGTGTTTCGGTAAAGGGTCTGAGCAACCTGGGAAACACCTGTTTCTTTAACGCAGTCATCCAGGTAAGACTGAGCCTCATGGGACGCTGGTCTTCAGTTCAATGAGAGCTGTTATTCATTGCTGTCATTGTCTTTTCCAGAATCTCTCTCAAACACAGCTCTTAAGACAGTCGCTTAATAAAGTCACAGAGGAGAAAAGTCTCAACATTAAACCGGGATCCTTGGATCTGGTGTGTGCGTGTTTTACCCCCTGTTTATACAGCAGTTAACGTTCCTCTAGTCATCACTGTTTAGAACCGCTATTCTTTATTATGATTGCAGAAACCTATAGAAGTGCAGTTAGACCATCCCGGATCCCTAACTTTGGCTATGCATCACCTACTCTGTGAGATCCAGGAATCCAAGAAGGGTGTGGTAACACCGCGGGAGCTTTTCACACAAATTTGTAAAAAGTGAGCGTGACTGTAATTTTATGGTGAAACTCAGCGTAAAAATTGTGCTTAAAATGTACCCCCTCGCATTAGTGCAAGCCTGGCGCATCACTCATCTCGTCCTTGCAGGGCTGCCAGGTTCAAAGGATTTCAGCAGCAAGACAGCCAAGAGCTGCTGCGCTACCTGCTGGATGGGATGCGAGCTGAGGAGCACAGTGTATGTACCGAGTCTGAAACATGTCTTCCTGCATTTAAATCTGGTAAAAATGTTTATTTACTGGCGGTTTACTGGTGCAGTGTGTTTTTTAAGGAGGATTTTTCTCCCTCCTATTTAATGATCTTAGAATTCTGCTGCTCTGAAAGGTCGGTTAATTTTCACAGTGCAGAGATTTTACAAGAGTGTATTTTAAGGGTTAAAAAGCCTAAAATTGAGATTCTGCGAGTGGCAGGGCGTGATGTGTGTGTCTCCGTGTTCTCCACAGAGACGAAGCTCAGGAATAACGGAGGCATTGAAACAATCTAGAGGAGGCACAGATGGAGAGCTGAAAACACTAGTAAAAGGTGAGTAATTCTCATATAGATTGCTATTATGTAAACAAACAAACAAAAAAAATGACTACACTGGTTTGTCGACTGTGACATTTAATTTCCTCTTTCAGACTACGAGAAAAATGGATCTCCAAAAAACTTGGTTGACCAAGTTTTTGGTGGTGAAATCACCAGCACTATAATGTGTCAGCAGTGCAGAACGGTATGTGTGAGGGCCAGAAAGTAAGAAGGGGATGTGTCCTGAATGATGATGTTGCTCTAAAAATATCCACTTTTCCATGCCTGCAGGTTTCTGTAGTCACAGAGATGTTTTTAGATCTTTCCCTTCCTGTTTCTGATGAGGTAAAGAAGTTTTCAGTTATTTTTTTTTTTGATAATTATTTGAACAATTAATTTTTAATATCTGTGTTCGATTATTGTGCCCTCTTGTGATACCTTACAGGCATATAGAAAGAAGACCAAAGAAAGAAAACCAGTGCTTCGAGCCAGGATGACAGCAGCAGCCCAGTTCGGACCAGCGGAAATGATGACATTCCCACCGGAGCTGGCAGCAAGTACCAGCAGAAGAAAGCCAAGAAGCAGGCAAAGAAGCAAGCAAAGGTGTGCAAGTGGATGAATACTGAGGGAAGTTTTTTTTTTTTTGTGTGTCTTCTGCTTTAATTCACTCATTAATCCATATTTCTTTGCTCGGCAGCATCAAAAAAGGCAGCAGAAGCTCGAGGGCAGAGCCACTTTGGACAGTCTCACCTCTCCGAGCCACACCGAGAACGAGCGCACAGAAGCTACTGCGGATTCAAGGGACGGGGAAAACGCTGACAGTGAAACGCGTGAAGAAGACTCACAACATCCTGCACCAGTCGGTGTGTCTGAAGAGGACCAAAAGGCCCTTAACGCAGTCCAGCTGGAGCAGGAGAGAGAGCGGGACGTGGATTCGGCGAGTGACCACGACTCATCAGGCAGCAACCGGTTTACTGTCTTATCAGAGGAGCGGCACTTCAAGGACGGCACCGTGTGCAATGAAAAGCCCGACGTGGTTCAGGAAGAAGAGGAAGACGCACAGCTGGTGAATAAAATGAGCAAAGTAACCTTGGATGATGCTTTTATAGAAGACGCTGAAGCCGTGGATCAAAGGGTGGAGAGTGAAGATGGAGCGCTGGAGACTAAGGAATATACAGTTGTAAACCAAGACCCGGAGCTGGCCTTCCACGCACTGGCTACCAGGACAGTCCCAGAGAAGCAGGAGTGCTCAGTACAGTCGTGCCTTTTCCACTTTACAGAAGTAGAAACCCTCACGGAGAACAACAGTTTACTCTGTGTCACCTGCACCAAACGGCAGCTGAGCAACAACAAATCCGGCGGTACGTCAAATGTTTCCATTCAGCATTTAGGCTGCTATTAATATTATATAATAATATTAAACTTTCTTTATACATGCGTTACTGTGTGGGGATCAATTCAAACTCAGTCTTTTTTTGTGCTGTGTTTAGGTTCCAAGAAGAATATCTACACTGATGCCTTGAAGCAAATCCTTATCTCTTCTCCACCTTCAGTCCTTACTCTTCATTTAAAGAGGTTTCAGCAGGTATGTGCTGCTTTGATCCAGTTCACTGTCAGCTAAGCTTTGTATCACAGCGTTGTGAGCAAATCCATTTAAAGAACATTGAAACCCTGTTTTTAAGGCAAACGGTCCCTATTTGGAATTTTAATAAGATGTTCCTGTCTTCTAGAATGGGTACAGTATTTGTAAAGTGAACAGGCACGTCAGCTTTCCTCTCATACTCGATCTAGCTCCATTTTGTGCCGTCAAATGCAAGGTAAGTGTGGGATGTAACAGCTTTTATTACACATTAATTTGCTTCTAGGTCTATTTGCAAATGCAGGAGCACTAACCAATAGCTGTTTCCAAACAGAATATCCCAGAGGAACATGATCAGATTTTGTACAGTTTGTACGGCATCGTAGAGCACAGTGGAACAATGAGGTCAGGTCATTACACGGCCTATGTGAAAGTACGACCTGAGCGCCCTCAGCCCTCGTCCAATGGACTTTCAGGGGAAGGTGGGTGGGACTGTTAATAGAATAAATGCTTGGTCCTAAATTTAAAATGCATTAACTCATCGTTTCCCTTCAGGAGATGCAGAGCCGCCCGGAGGATCCTGGTTCCACATCAGCGACACAAGCGTTCAGCCCGTGAGCGAGAGTAAAGTCCAGAGCTGCCAAGCCTACCTCCTCTTTTACGAAAGGATCCTCTAATCGTGCCTCACTACTCAGGAAATCCAAATAAACCAACCTGCTGCTTCAGCTTCACCTGTGTTCCCACCTAAACCTGTGTTTGCCAGCCACTGAAATTGTACGTCAGTGTCTGAATTGTTAAACAGGGCATCTGCACGTTTCTCACACTGGTGGGAAGATGTACGGTGAAAATCAAGCTGGACAGTGAACTCACAGTGTGGTGCAGGAAGGCACAGTTTTAGTGTGTAAATGATGTGTAAATATCTAATTTTTTTTTAATCAATGACATGTAAATAAATGCTTCAAAAACAAACTCTCCTGTGTGCTGGATTTCCGATACTCGCACTGAGCATGCGCTGTAAGTGCTGGTATCGCTTCCTCAGCCAAAGTGTCACATGACTCCAGTAAAGGCAGGCTCGCAATGACAAGAAGCGTCCTTACCCTGTACCAAAATTTACTAATGGCAGTGTTATCCAGGTAGCACGATAGGTCAGTGAACGTTTGGCTTTTTTTCTTCTTCTTTTTTAAAGCATAAATTAAAGTCGCAATGGCGGAAGGCTTTGTTTTTGCTACCAACGGGAGGAGACGGACTCGGTACCGCTGTTAAAGCTAACGGTCTGGCCTAGCCTAAAGCTTTTCCGTCTCGGTAACATTTATCACGGTTACTTGTTTAGCTAAATTAATCAATTATACATCGGTAGTAACATAACGGGCTACTGATGATTTTTGGACATTTTGTTGCCTTCATCCACCTCAGCCCAGTTGAGTAACTTGGCTAAGCATGAGTCAGCATTTTAGCGTTAAACTTGCTGCACACGTAAAACATTTAAGCCATATTTTTGCTGTGAGGTGCTAAAAATAATCGGCTAGGATACGTCATTAAATGTTGACAGTCCTCTTAACACATTTTTTTTCACATTAGGGACGACGTTATAAATCATTTTTAGCGATCATCAAATTTATTTTTCTCTTATTACTGAAGTCAGATAATAAAAAAAAAACACTGTAGACTGATGTAACATTATTTACTCTTCATTCATTCATTAGGTGTTTATACACAGATTAAATTCAGTTTGACGGACTATTCATCAATAACGTCCTTGAAGGAGAACTTGGGGTTGGGTTGGATGTTTTGGAGGGTTTCTGCTGCCCATAACAGCAGTTTAAGTTCACTTCCTTCTGCATATTTTGAGGAATTTGTGATTCATGCAACATTAGGAATAGCAGCTGTGTTAGGTGGTGTGAAAATGTGGCTTGTGGCTGTGTGTGGTTGTCTAATGATGGACTGGAGGCTTCGCTGAAGGCACGTCTGCTGTAAGGGACGATCGGCTGTTTGGTAGTCTGTTCATTTTCAGCTGTTTAATCTGGAAACTCTTTAAGAAAACATCACATACTCGAGCTGACAGCCGACAAACAGTCTAAAATCTGGAAGGTTTATGTTACTATAGAGGAGTTACAGCACCAGCCTATGAAAGAAAAAAAAAACATGATTTCCTGCCATTTCAGCTAGGTAGTTTTTCCACTAAATAATCAAAATTTACACCTAAAACCAGAATGAAGAAGCTACTTTTGGCTCCACATGTTTGATTTGGCAGATTTTCTTTTCTTTACACCAGATGCCACCTCAAAGGGATTCGTGTGCCCTCCTAGACTTGAGGTGGGGAGCTTTCTCTTGTTGGGCACACGTGTAAACCACTGCAGTGTGGAGCCACTCACAAAAACCACACAGTAAACTAGAAAAAAACCCCACAATCATGACAATTGTGTTGACTCCGGCTCTCTCTGTCGCACAGGCTGAGCTCGTAAGAAACATGACGCTCCAACCTTCTCGCACATCGGTGTTCACCTTTCAGTCTGCGGTGCACAGCGCCCATGTTCTGCAGTGTCTGAATGAGCAGAGGCAGCACGACATCCTGTGCGATGTGACGGTGGTGGTGGAAGACAGGTGTTTCCGTGCTCATTGTTCTGTCTTGGCTTCTTGCAGCGAGTACTTTCATACCAGAGTTACCGGTGCCACCACGCGGAATCCCATCATCACCTTGCCACATGAGGTTGGTGCCCTAATGTTGAGCCAAGTTATATGGGGGGAAAAAATTAGCAAAAACTACTACACTTAGCAAGCTATAGGCTCCATTCTTTTATCCCCATTATCCATGGAAAAGGTATACATTGCTAGATTTGTTGCCCGTCCATGAGCTTCTGTGTCACAATTTGAGTGAAAAACATTTTGTATGTAGTGTTAGGCATGTCAGTATAGGGACATAAGAGCCCTGTTATGTTTCAACAATTTATATCTTTCCCCCACAGGTGACGGTGGAGGGGTTTGAACCTTTGCTTCAATTTGCCTACACATCCAAGCTCCTTTTTACCAAAGAAAACATTCACGCTATTCACAGCAGTGCTGAGTTTTAGGATTTCACAACTTGGAGTCAGCATGCTTTGATTTCCTCATCCCAAAGTTTTCTGAGAGCAAGCAAAACCCACGAGAGGTCAAGCAAAGAGCCTGCTGCCAGAGCCGGGATCCCAGTGCGAGTTTTGGCCCCCGCGTAGAGAGTAGCCAACCAGAATCATTTGAGTCACACAGCTCAGTGCCTTCAGGAGGTGATGAACAAACAGACTTCCCGTCACAGGGTCCGACAAACAGCAGGGAGGAACACTTCTGTTTGGACAACTGTGGACCACAAATGGCCCCCTTATCTCTGGAGATGACAGGAACTGGCATGTGCCCCATGTTGTCTTTGCCTTGCCCACACTCTGACAAGGCAGAACATCCCTCTCAGTTTTGCGAAAGAGACATTTTAGAGATGGGAGACGTGTGTAATCAAAGTGAGATGAGTTTGGCAGACTGCAGCTTATCCTGTGAGCTGTCGACCCCAGGGGATGCGAATCCACCAGAACTCACTGAGCCAGCAGGCAGAGAAATTAAACAAACTGTTGAGATGCCTGGTGCAGAAACCAATTGTAACCCTAGCTCATGTCCACTTGAGACTTCAGGGGCAGAAGATTCCGATGCTTTATTAAAGCAGAGCGAGGCTTGCTTTGAACAGGAAATGACGGGAGATCTGTCAGACTCAAACACACTGACTCCTCTGAGCCACGAAGATAAATATGGGGACAGAAGTCGAGTGGAGCGGGAGGTGGCCGAACATCTGGCCAAGGGGTTCTGGTCTGACCTGTGCCCATCTCAGGTTCCACCACTTCCTCTGGATCCAGTAGAACAAAATAATCTGGCAAGGGCATCTGACTTTCACTGGCTTAAGCAGCTGGACCTGACCGCCAGTGTGGGAGACTGCCCCTTCTTCAGGGACCTTGGAACAGATGATGCGGCGACGCACACCGACAGCTTGTCTCAGGCGGAGAGGAGTCCATACATGTCCTCCTCGCTAAACTCTGCCGACGACTCGGACCTGGACACCGATGGCGATACTGAGGCCAACAACAAAAGAGCAGCAGAGGTTGTTCTGATAAACAGCTGATGTCTGGTTAATGGTAGTGGAAGATATTAATTAAAGTAAGTCTAAATGCTGTAACTCTTATCTCCAGGTTCAGCTTCCATTCCCAGTGAAGGAAATCTCAACAGTGAGCCGGAGTGCATTTCAGAAGCTTCTGAAGAAGTGGTCCCTAACTCAGGACCAGCTGGACTTCGTCCACGATGCCCGTCGACGAAGCAAAAACCGCGTGGCTGCACAGCGGTGCCGAAAGAGAAAACTGGATAGCATACACCAGCTGGAATGTGAAATCAACGGATTAGTAAGTTATCTAATATTCTCAGCGTACTCTTAAACAGGGCGTGATACAGTTTTCTAAGTTAGTAGTAATTTGTGACTTCGACTTGATGGCCCAGCCCCAACACTTCTTGTCCACTTAACGTAACAAAAATGTCTTTGCAGTAGAAGTCGGTAAGTAGGTCATCCCCTGTTTTATTGAAATGCCTGTAAAAATAAATAGACATAGATTTATAGAGTTAACTGACTGGACTAGAATATTAAATACTTTTGAGAGAACAGGAGACATTTTGAAAAGATCAGAAGCACGAGCAAAGAATCAGAGGGACGCAACAAAGAGATGCATCTTGGGTTAAATGTTTGCTGTCAGCTCCACTGAGTGAAGTGCCGTGTGGGTCTGAGTTTGTTGTATTAGCCCCAGCCCATGTTGATCGAGTCTTCTTATGGAACTCTAACTGCAGCTTTCTGGAGAACCTGCCGCAGGGTTCTTTGCGGTGCACGTCCCAGAGAGCAGAAGAAGGGCCGATCCAAGACAGTGGTGTCTGCACAGTATGAGAGACACACAGGAGAGATAGCTGAATGACACTGAGAAATGATACAGTATGACCTGGCTAGCCTGCAGGTAGGGGAACAAGAGCTATCACGGGCAGGGGTTACCTAGTTCTCTAGTTAGTAGTAACTGGGCTTTCAAAAGAATACATGCAGTTATATTTTAGATGAAATTAGCCACATTGAAAGGTCAAGAAATGAGTGCGCTTTACAATTATCCTCCCCCACAGGAAAGCGAGAAAGAGCGGCTGCTGCAGGAGCAAACAGAACTAAAGAAAAGTCTCGAGGAAATGCAGCAGAGCATTTGCGGCCTGTGTAAAAGCGCCGAATTTGGATCCGATCAGGACCAGTTGAAGATCCTTGCCAGGTTCTCCTCGCCGGACTTTCCCATCTTCTCTCCCGGCCTAGTCCCGGCCACTGAAATGGTAAGTTCGGAGTTTGAGCAGAGGGGACAAACTGTACGGTCAGTTCAAATCGCTGAGCCGCAGGCCAGCGCCGAGGACTCGAGCTGCCCGGTTCCTGCATCTTTGATCAGCGCCTGTCTGGACATGAACAGCAGCTTATAGGAACTAGACTTAAACTCCATTGTCACTTCTAATTATGCAGGCCCAGAGGTCAAAGGGTGAGACTGGTTTCTATACTGTAATCCTCTTTTGGGATAGACTTGCTTTCCTGTCTATTCCACTGAGTAATCGTCTCCCTGATGGAAGCATCTTAAGCTGACGTCGACGTGTCGGCCTTTTCTTTTGCTGTACGTCTAATCTGCATTTCACTGTATTAAAAACATTATCCAGTATTCGGTGTTTTGAAGGTGCAGGTAGTTTTCAGGTAATTCCTAAAAGTTTCCTTTTGATAATTAAGGAGGAAGTTTCTTAAAAGTAAGTTTGCTTTTCTCAGGGAAACTCATAACCCGGCTGTTTTTCTGCACACCCACACAGCCGTGGAAAAAGGAGAGTTTTCAAATCACGCTAATGAGTCTGTTGTTGTAATCTTAACACATACTGTATTAATATTTGCATCTATGCTGTTTCTTAGTATGTATGCATAGAACTAACTGAACCTTTCATAGTAGAATGTAAAAAATTTTCACAGCTAGCATAACTTTTCAACAGAATTATTTGAATACTAATTTTTGCAATTTTTTTGTCAACCTTTCCTGAAATTACAGGATAGACTCTAATATGTCTGAAGATGTTACAAGGGTACATAAGGAATCATTTCATTTTATGCAAAATGTGCCTTATGCAATTGTGTAATATGAATTCAGAAAAATAATGGCATTTTTGTATATGCTTGTTTCAAGCACTGTTGCACATTAACCCAGAGCTAATACCGATGGCATTGTCGTACTTTTAACTCTGTCTGCATGATGAGTATTTTTTATTAAATGCTTTTATGGATTACAGATTTAAATAAACAACACTTTGGTACCATTCAGTGTTTTAATTTAACTTAACGAAGTGGGAATTATTCCAGTCTCTCTTTATGTGCAGCATCAGAGTTTGGCCAGTAGATGGGAGCATAACGCTTCCTCAGCAGATGTTGCTTCCTGTTCAGAAGATTGCTGCAGGGTTTTTCCTGGCTGAGATGGACCTTCAGAGCGGAGCCTGCACACTGAACTAAAGAAAGGCAGTTAGTCTGTGTTACCCCACTTGAAAGGAAAATATGCAATTTCCTGATATTTATGATCACATGATTAACAAAAATGTTTTATTGCGTAACCCCGATAACAATATAGGTAAAAAGCAATAATGTACTGTAACTATAGTCTATTTTTTTCATCTCTGGCTCAAACTTTTTGGCAATGCAAAACATTTAGCTTCTCCTCACAGTATAAATTGTTCCTTTGCAGTTTCCACTGATTTTTTTCTGTAATTTAAAAAAGCAAACGGCTTCATAAGTCTATAAACAAAACATGTAATATAGTTATCTAGAGATTAAGTACGTCTGCAGTGGCTTTGCTGGCAGTCGTTAGCCAGGCTGTGGAGAAGACTAATAAGGATTGAAATTAAAGGCAGGCTCAGACAGAGGCTGATAAATGACCTTAGCACCGCGAGGAGCAAAGGTACCCCGGGGAATCTGACAGGACAGGAAATTTAAAAAAGTGTGGCATACCCAACAGCTGTCCCTGTAATCCAGCTGTTCAAACTGCTGTGCAAGAAAGATGTCTTTGCTCACAGATGACTTATTATGAAATCAAATTTGTGTATATACTTTTTTAAACAATTGTAAACCATTAAAATAATGTTTTTCTTTTAATAGAAATACATTTGCATGGACTTTCATACTTAATTTTGTTGCAAAAACCCATCTGGTGAAACGTGACCTATTCTTTTAGTTTGTAACACTGTTGCCTTTTGGGCAGAAGCAGTGAGCTGCAGAGTCAGTATTAAACCAGGTCCAGACAGAAAGAACCTGTAACGCCTCTAGAGAAGGAAAGTACGCTGTCGCCTCTTTCACATCAAAAATGTGACTGCACTGTTGCTATCGGTAATCCAACAGATATTCATTGTCGTCCATAAACTCTCAGGTGTCTAATTGTCCAGGTCAACATTTGGTCGTTGCTCGGCGGGTATTCGGTGTAGGTTGGACTAACAGGTTGCCTTTTTGTTTTGTTTTTCATGGTGACATGTAGAATAAAAAGCTTAAAAATGCATCCCAGATATGCAATAAACAGGTTCGGATGGGCCCATCTGCTATCCAGCGACCTTGCACTTACAGCCGCTGTCAAACAATCTGTAACAATTTGTAATACTTAATAATCATCGGTCATTTCTGTTCATATCATCTCAACCCTCTCCTCTCTTGCATTACAGAGATCCCTTCATTTGCTGTGTTTTTAGCCCATAGGTGAATGTGTAAGTCATCTTAGGTCAAAGCCCAAGATGCAAACAAGAAAAGATGCGAATGTAAGCATAACTGCCTGTTACTAATCACCCGTCTTATTATCATCTCCCCGCTCATTCTTGGAAACGTTTAGATCAAATTGACGCAACCTCTTCAAAGATCCGTCTGCGAGCGGTAACATTTAGCAATCAGTAGCAACAACTAGTAATTAACTGTACTGTTGAAAAATTAGGTTATGCGTTTGTTAAGGTTTAAAATTTGGGGACTTAACAAAGCAATAATATGAGCTGACGCTGGTCTGAGTGCTGCTCTTTCATCACAGACCGGAGAGGGTCTCATATCAAACGTGATCAAACAAACCGGTGCAGAACAGGAACACCACTTCAGGAAGGTCTCGTGGAGTTGAAGAAGCAATTTTGTCAAGATGTTTTTGTCTTCTGATGTGAATTATTATTTTGTGTCCTTTGAAATAACTACTGTAGCACTTGGGGACAATGAAAGAAAAAGCAATCTCGTTTTTTTTTGTTTTCCTCGGCGCGGAATCCTCAAGGTTAAAGTGGTAATTACACCGGCAGCCGCGAAGCAGCTCATAAAACTGGAACCTGTCTTTGAAAAGCAGCCTCGCGCACACCGACAGGCGCGCGCAAAGACGCGACTCTGAGCTCGACAACCGGCGTCAAAAGCAAAATGATTAGATGATTATAATGCTACAGATGTGGGCTCCGTGTGCTGGAATGATGCATCTATACCAAATCCCCAATTTGATGCATGTCAACATGAGTATCGCCTTCAAACACCGAAGCACTACAAGCACCTATTTATAAATTTCCATCTTAAAAATCAGGATTGTTCCGCCGGTGTTTGTCTCTTTTATATACAGTTCGGAATTTACAGCATTGTAGTGCAAGACTAAAATGATCCTCTTTTGCGAGCTACACGGGACGAAATACTTGATTTGAGGAGGAAGCAGCTGCGAGGCATGGCAAGGTCAGAGGCCCATAATCCGCGGCCTCATTCATGCGAGATTACAAACCTGCCCTGAGTTCTGATTAAGAACGCAGGGTTAGAAGATTAAAGACCAGCAAACAAAATGAAAGCAGTTAAAGCCCAATCCTGGAATTCATCAGAATACCAAAACCTTAAACTGTCATAATGTGAGATTAATGCAAAAGCCCTCTTGACCTCCGTATCTGTCTTGATACTTCTTCTGTGCCACAGCCTGTCTTTCCTTTTTTTTTTGCCCTAAAGTCTGGATGAAAGTGTCCTTTGTTGTTTCTCTTCTCCTTTTTCTTTTTTCTCTTGTAATCATGTTATGTTTTTTAATCAAAGAGAAAGTTTGAATTGGCTGTCGATCTATTCATAATCTTTTTTTTTTTTTTATTGTCGCACTATACGCGATTATATTTTCATAAAGTTTTTATGTCCCTTTTATATAATGATTCCAGTCATTATCCTCTCAACAGTGGAGTCGCTCCACACTTTGGGAGCGGGGATTAGGAAACAGGAGTCAAAGGGGAGAAAAACAAGATCAGAAATTAAAGCATCTGGAAGTTAGCTTGCTCACAAACATTCACAGATTCTTTTTGTGGCACAGATGCAGCTCAGTTGCAGGACTGTGGTTGCAAATGCGACGTTTATAGTCCGTTTTCCTTTTGAGACAAACACAACTAAACGTTAAAAGAAAAACTGACAGTGCACCCAAGCTCCTCATTGTGATATCGATCTTAAACACAGTTTATATTCTGAAATGTCTGCGTTTCCTGTAGTGTTTCCAACACAGAGACGCTGACTTCCACCTTGAGCTCGTGAATTCAAAATTAAGGAGAAAAGCTCTATATATGAATGACGTGTCTCTGGTTAAACCCTTGGAGAAAGACACAATACTTGTATAATTAATCCCTGCATAAGGTCTGTGACCTTCTTGCAGCACCACATAAGTCTCATGAGCGACTGTCCCCTAACTGATTACATGCTGAAGTGATGAACTTCATTTTGGGGGTAGTGGAGAGAAGGGCACTGTATCCCATTGATAGGATTATATGAATGAGGACCATAATACTGTAATCTCACAGAGAAATGAGAGAAACAAGGGGACATGCTGGTCCCAGCGAGCTAGCACCCTGGTCTGCAACCTTCAGATCAACAGCTGGTCGTAGAGTGACAGATTACAGTCACACTTGTTCTCACATCCCAACAATCCCTGCATTGAATTCAGAGCACTAAACACAAGAGAGAGTATTTCAGGACAAAATCTCTCGAAGAAGCCGTACTCTCGGAGTGTATTATTTACCCAGTCAGGGGGAAATTGTCACAATTTATCAGTGTCAAACGTCAAGTTAGAAAAGCCAGAAACGATGCCTGCAATTCTGCCAAGTACATTGGTTTTTAATTAACACCGCTGCTGTGAGCGATTCAGCAATGAGTCGTTTTTTTCAGCCTAGCAGTGCAGAAAAAAATCCACAAAGCTTAAAGGAACGTCTGAGCAAAGACAAACAGAGCAGGTCATTCATCCATTTGGGGTCTTTTAACAATAGAAAACAAGTTTCCAGGGTGTGTTTGAAGTAACAGCAAGAATATCTCATTGATAACATTTATATCACTTTTCATGTTATGTGGAAACCTTTTCTCTCCTTTTGTTTAATTAATGTAAAAAAACATTCAGAACCGCGAATGTTAAAATTAAGACCACTTGCAATTCTAGTATCAAATATGGTCATTTCATCTTCACAGTTTCAGTTAGAGCAGTTATGCTGGTGTTTTAAATCTCTGCGTTATGAGCAATTCATGTGTTTCTTTAGGCTCCTCCCTTTAGGAGTCGCTACCTCCATCTCACCCCATCCTTTGCATCCTCCTCTGTCACACCAACACTCTGCATGTCCTCCTTCACTACATCCATGAATCCTCTCCGCTGCCTTCCTCTTTACCTCCTGCCCGGCATCTCTGTATTCAGCATCTATTGTCTTCAGCGTTCCCTCTCTAACTGTGTCTCCAAACCACTCAAACTGAGTGACATACTAACATACTCATTTCTAATCCTGTCCCTCCTGGTCACTCCCAACGGAAATAGGATCTTCAGCTCTGCCTCCTATCTTTTTTGTTAGTGCCACCATCTCCCAACCGTACATCACAGCAGGTCTCACTGCCGTCTTGCAAACTTTCCCTATCACGATTTCTTCCATCACAAATCTCCCCTGACACTCGTCTCCACCCGCTTCACCCTGCCTGCAATCTCTCCTTCACTTTTGCACTTCTGTTGCTTTGGATGGTTCAGCTCGGTTCAGTTCAGTTTTCTTTATATAGCGCCAAATCACAACAAATCAACCTCTGTGGGAACAGAGTTTAGGTAGCTGCTCTGCACTGTGTTGGCACATGGCATTGAAGAGGAGAATAATGGAGGAACTGCATCCTTAGACGTAGTTGAATGTCTTTACATTCAGAAAGACATCTACTGTAACGATATTTATTTCCCACTGCCGTGCAATCCATTATTGTAAATTTAAACATAACAGTAGATTAAATGCAGTGTTGACAGTTAGTGTGACTCTGGGGTGTTGATTCGTTCATATGATAGCATCGAAAAGTTTCAAAAAATACAAAAACATACTTAAACCTGCAGTGTCATTGCATGCACGCAGACCGGTGATTCTTTTGGCTGACAGTCGGTGCAAAACTAATATTTGATTCTTGTTGAACATTTAGGTTTTCACATCTAAATACAATTAAGTCGTAACATTTAGCAGTGCAAGAAACTGCTAATCCATTGGGTAACTTGTTTCTCATGAAGTGGCACTCGACAGACACATTGTAAAGAATCTAAACTGAGCTAATGATTGATTTACCAGTCCTTAGTCAGAGCTATAATTATTCCTGCTCCATCATCCTAAATGTGACACTAATTCTGCACTGTACACAAGCAGGACTCCTGCCACCTGTCAGATTTTGGCCAGGAATACATTTGCAGGATTAGCAAATCTGTGTGACAAGACTCCACTAATTTTAAACCAGGAGTGTTTAAAGGTCTTCATAACACACTACCTGATGAGGATTTTCTGTGACTACAGCTGAAGGCAGGCAAAGAGAAAAGTGAATCAGGGATGAAAGGACTGTGAAATGTGTCGTCAGCCAACGTGACGAATCCCTTTCACCTGCAATGCTGAGGCTGCATGTCTATCCTTCACATTCTCCATTTGTAATACATTTGAGCTGATGGTTTTAAACGCACGGTTCAATACACCGCTTTACACCGAGGGTGAATGTGCTCCGGTAACAATGCAAACAGCATGTATGTGTGTGTCTGTGTGTTTTTGTGTGTAATATAGAAGTAGTTTTTTTATAGTGCAGTTCAAAACCAGAAGCCAAAAGAAGCCGAGGTCACTAATCTCATAACCTCTCTTCTTTGATAACGTGAGTAAATGCGTCTCACGAAAGCTGTTTCTGGGAAATGACAGACTGAAAAGCGTCCCAATCAAACGTGCCAAATCAGACAGCCGCAATATAAAAGTCATATTAGAGTTAGAAGGCTTTGGATCTTCCCCAGGTTCTGCATATAAGTCGGAAGCATATTACTTTGGCCTGATCCGGCGAAGGGAAAGCCCGTGCGTGAAGGTCGAGGAGTGCTCAAAAGCAAAACAATCAAAATAACATAATTCCCACATAATTTTAGTCATTCTGAAACAGTTCCAACATGACAAAACTTATACATGCGGTTCATAAACGTCAGATGATACAAAAAGAAGAAGAAAAAAAAACAGACATTAAGCAACTTGATGAATAAAATGTTGAGGGAGTACTCACTCATAAACATATTAGAAACTGTCAAACAAATCAAGAAGTTCCCAAATACAAGATTATATAGAAAACGGGTGAGTAGTGCAGTTATGTCAAAGATCCTGTGCGCCGTAAAGATGAAAGTGACAAACATTTCATAAGAGAATCCTCTGGCAGTCATTACTGGAAAGATACCACTTACCATCACTCGCCTATAATACCGTGGCATGGAAATGACATTTCTCTCACACAGAATAAAGTTACAATGTTACTGCAAAAAAAAAAAAAAGAAAAGAAAAAAAGAGCAAGGCCAAGATGGTCGAGAGTCACAATGTCAGAAGTCAACAACAATCTGTCATCATAAAAAGGGTTTCTAACCTATTCTTCCGATCGAGACTAAAATGTTTGTGTGCTCTACGTTAAAAACTACCGAAAACACAAAACTTTGCCTTAAAAACTTGTTTTGATTGTAACAGTGCAGTTCAACACATTCAGACTTCCGTTTGTATTGGCCCAGTGGTTGCTGTAGTCCTGTGAAGACAATGACAACAGAAATGCGTAGCACGTTCAGAACAGTCTTTGTTAATACTTGTTGTGCCACTCGCACTGGCCCACGCTCACCTCCTCGATGTCCAAGTTTTTTCTGGATTTGTAAATAAACTCTCCGATAGCCACAAAAACCGAGAGGACGAGTCCAGCGGCCAGTACAATAAAAACTCCCCCTATGTTCTCCACACCCAGGGCACTAGCCTCTTTGCTATCCTCTTCCGGGCAGCCGTTTCCTCTCCACCATTTCTCCTTCATCATGTGCAGCTTCCCTTCTTCTTGAAGCTGCAAGATTGCGATGGTGACCTTATCTCGGTAAGGGGAGCCTACGGCGGGAATCACAGTGACACAGTGTTACGGTTTCTCACAGGGAGCATTTATTGGCTATTGGCGTTATCATATCGTCGTCGCTCTTACCGATCGGGGTTCCCACACCATAGCCCTTTGAATCTATCAAGCCTCCGATCTGTGTGAGGTTGCAGTTGCGCTGGGCCGATGTACTCGATGCTGGTCGACTCCATCAAAAGAGCATAGTCCGTGGTGAGGACCCTCTGGATGCCCTCGCGGTTGTTTTTCACCAGTGCCGTGTTTTTCCTGCTGCTCATGAACGCCCACATTTTCTCATAAGTAGAGATTTTGGATTTCTGTTGAAACAAAATCAGCATTTGTGGAAGATTAAAGGCATGGTCAAAACTACTAACACCAGCACAGCATTTTGGACAAAAGACAGTGTTTGCACACCTTTGGCACCTGTCTCTGATATTTAAAATGAAACTATATTTGCAGAGCACCTGTTGGCCGGTGCCTTCACTCTGATGCACCGCAGGAGACGGGCTGTGATTCGATTTTCATCATAGATTTAGATAAACTGCTGAATGTGCTACAGGCAAAATAATAAATCAAAGTCTTCATGGAACAGTTTCCCTCTGGTTCTTGTTAAACTGATATATGGAGAAATTTCCAAGACAGTAACCTTTAACCCTCCAAACCTCCAATAAATTTTCTGCCAACCAGTCAGTCTGCACGTGACCGAAGGCTGCTGGCTCAAGGGTAAACCTTGTCGGGCTAATCGGAATCGAAAGTAGTGTTCTTATTTGCATCTCCTCCCCACAGCTGCCCTGTACACCAGAAAGATGGTCACCTTAAAAAAGGTCATGGTGGAGCCATCTCTTACGGCGCCGTACTCTATTTTGGTCTGCTTGGCCAGATCATCTGCGGAGTCAATTGGTGAGTCCATTCTTTCCACAGTGAGGAAGGCAGCCAAGTTGGCAGTGTATGAAGAGATTATAATCAAGGTAAAGAACCACCATATTCCACCAACTATCCTTGTAGAAAGAGCCTTAGGCATCAGTTCGGTATCCTGTGAGATAACAGTACAAGTCACATTATTGATTCTTAATTAAATGCATCATTAAAAATATAACTGGACAAGGCATACCTTGCTGCATAAGAGCTCCAACTCCAAACCAGACACTGTTTATTAGAGTGAAGTTGTTTTCAACCACATCTGAGTCCGGGTTGCAGGGGTGAGGGTTGTACCACTCATAGGGAGTAAACCTAACGGTTGTGAGTCAAAATAGCCTCAGTCAAAGTGACGTTTAAGAAAAAACAAAAGTGACACATTTAGGTCTGAGGCAACAGCTGAAATTTACCCATTACCGGTGAATGTCTTTAGTTACTAAACTGTAGCAAAATTCTGCCTCAGGAAATGTTGCAACATTTAGCAATTAATCTATAATTTGGATCAAAATTCATTAGGGACTATTCACTAAACCAAATGGCCTGTTACACACTACAAGTCAAAACGTTAAGCTGAAATTTTGCCACGTGTATCATATTTGTTACATGAGTAAATTGCAAAAAAAGAGCACTGGATGTAGCAAATGTGTTACAAATTAATATGCAATTTTTTTTTATTATCAGAAGGTTTAACAAACACTGCATTTTTTTTAAAAAATTTGAATTTTCTGGCAATTTTTTCATGCATCAACCTTTACAGAATTCAAGTAAAAGCAACTGTAATAAGTCATTCAGAGTTAAAGTTCCAAGCCATTTTCTCCCCATTTCCACAGCACCTTACCTGGCAATGACAAAAAGCACACAGCTGACACCAAGACATGCCAACAACACATACATCCAGATATCAGGAGAGAGTGGGTTGAGGAAGGAGAAGACTCCTGGATTGGTGCCGTTTGGTTTGTGGTAGAGGATGCTGATTCCCAGCGTCATGAAAGGCTTGGAGAAATCTATAACCTTTTCCCTGACATATGTGATAGTGAGAGGGGCCACAGCGAGGTCGGCCACCTGGTGGAGGGCAAAATCAGCGTCAGCTGCTGGGAGACACTGAATCGTCCTCCCCTTTTACGGTAAGATCGACTGATCAGCACTCACGTGATCAATGAGTTCTCGCACCATGCCGTTCCACTCCCCCTTGTCATTCTGGGCTCCATATTTGCCATCTGACACCAGCTTTACTTCGTAGGAGAAGCCCAAAATGTTGGAGAGCTCCTTGAGCAGGTCGAGGCAGTAACCCTCAAAGCGGTCGTTTCCATAGAGCGGCTTGTCTGATTTCTTATACATGACGTAAGGATTTTCCTGGTAAAAAACACGAAAGATTCAAAGGCTTATTTAATACAGAGACGTCTCAAATCAATCTATTAACGATTTTATTTCTGTTCATACCAGAATGGTAGTGACAATAAGGGTCCTGTTGGCCATCGAGTCTGTTACATTTGTGGATGAGTCCTTGTTGATTTCTGATAAATTAAGGCCTGTTTGGGAATTCCACACGCCAATCTGCAACAAATAAAATATCCAAATAACCACGCTGACTGGAAATTAGGGAGTTATTACCTGGGTGACCTTCACACACCTGAGGACAATCAGGTAAAGATAGAGGAGGGGGCAGGGGGAGCAGTAACGAGTAGAAAGGTTAAAATGGAAAATTACACAGAAAAGGAAAAAAGGAAAGGATCACAAAATGTTGTTGAACTTGAAAGGCCACACCCACTACCTGAACCTATTTTTAATGAAAAGGGGAAACATCACAAAGAGCATCAGGTGCAGTAAATTAGTGGGTGTCAGCATTCCTTTAGTCTGCCGTGGCAGCTAAAGTACAGACCTTTTTCCACACTTTATTCAAGCGGTTGTTGCCCGTGTTAGTCTTGCAAAAATAATAAAGAGAAAACATTTTAATCACAGCTTTAACCTGAAAGTATGCACAAGACTGATGGCGATGGGAAATAATTCATCTGGCAGCAGCTCTCGTTTCTCTTTTTCATTTCACTTTTTACTCCCAGCCGTGTTGACCTGAGTTTAAGTTCTTTGTAGTGATGATAGCACGAGCAGGTAACAGCTTCTTAACGACCTGCCAAAACCGAGAGCAGCATTGTCACCGTGATTAAAGAAACATCCACAGACCCGTAAAGCTTAAAGAGACAGCTACAAGTTATTTTTTGAGAGAGCAGTGTGTCAAAACAGTTCAAACAGTTCCTTTTTAATGCATAATTAGGACCCTGCGTTTTAAGATTTATGCATCTTTCATTAAATTAGTCTTTATATTGTTTTAAAGGCAAGTCATCTTCCTGCGAATTTGGTGGTGGTGGGGAATTGGGTTACAGTGAATAACTGTTGCTTTGTTTGCTCATTAATAATACGCAGTCAGCTCTGCTTTAATGTGCTATAATAATCCGTATTAACGTGATAGACGTGGTTCAGACAGTTCACCTTCTCCAAGCCGTCCTCCTTTAGGCTGATGACATCTAAATCAAATTCTTTCCTCAGACCGTCCGTCTTGTTTATAATTGTCTGTCCCGTCAAGCCGTTCCACTGCGCCTGTTTCAAAGAGAGAGGCAGAAAACACAAAGAATCCCTCAGGTTTTTTGTTTTTTTCCCCCTCCCATCATATACATGAATGCAAAACAAAGCAGGGGCCTGGAAAAAAAAAAAAGGAAAACAGTTTTTTAACATGAATAATTGATGAGTTCTTCATCAGGCAAAGAAGACTGACTAGGCTAACGGCATCACAATGGACGGTTTTGCATTGGCTGGATCCTCGGCGGAAATATTAAGAGTCTCTGAGTCTGTGGCACAGTGGATGGTGATGTAAATGGAGCAGGCAGGCGTGCCCTCTGTCTGAGAGGAGAGCAGCGGGTGGGCAGCGGTGAAATCAGTTGATAATGAAGTTAGCTCAGCTGAACTGCAGTCAGGTTAAATCTATTACAGAGGGCATGAGGAAAGTAGCTTTATTCTGCACTGACAGAGAACGCTAAGAGGTCAGTTTCTTTAATTCTTCAGTTGCCCTGCTGAGGGGGGGGTCCCATAATGCACTGTTTCTTCTCATTCACCTTTATTTACTTGTTTATACTTCACTCTGTATTTAATCATTATTATTAATCTCTGCCTCTCTTCCACAGCATGTCTTTTGTCCTGTCTCTCTCCACTCAGCCCCAACCGGTCGCAGCAGATGACTGCCCCTCCCTGAGCCTGGTTCTGCTGGAGGTTTCTTCCTGTTAAAAGGGAGTTTTTCCTTCCCACCGTCGCCAAGTGCTTGCTCATAGGGGGTCGTTTTGACTGTTGGGTTTTCTCTGTGTTATTGTAGGGTCTTTACCCACAATACAAAGCGCCTTGAGGCGACTGTTTGTTGTGATTTGGCGCTATATAAAAAAAAAAGTGTATTGAATTGAATTGAATTCCCATGACATGGGCTTTCGTGACTGTCATGTCAGTTGACCCCCCCCCAAAAAAATTTTCCTACAGTACTGCGCAAAAGTTGTGACTCACACTTAATTTTTATGGGGGTTTTTTCTAGGAAAATGAGAAATAGGTGCAGCAATTAGTTGTTTGAATAATGTTAAGGTCTGGGTTCTGGGGAGGCCAATCCATGACTAATCAGTCAATGGATCCATTTCCTCTTTTTTTTTTTTTTTTTGAGGACATACTGCAGACCATGCTGAAGTATATTTGGCTCTTTGGGAATCGCCTTGTTGGTGCAAACATCCTATTTTATGCCTGTCGTTATCTTTGGCATTTTTCGTACATTCAGCTAAAAGCTAAACTGCAGGCTTCTAGAAACAAAAGGGCCTCAAGATAAAACTTTAAACTGGTTCTTTGCTAAGTTGTGCATATGTGTTGACACAACACTGGTTCATCTCACGAGTAAATGGCCTTTCGTGCTTAAAAGATTCATAGGTCAGTGTTACATGGCTTTAAAAAAACAAGCATTTCTCTGACAGGTACAAGGCTAGACTGAAAATGAGAGGAAAAAGCAGCCAATGCCAACTATGAAAGACCTTCAGGAAGCCTGGAGAACTAGTGCTCAACAAAACCTGGCTCCTTGGAGGCTAGCCAGAGAGAAATGAGGCCCGGCTCAGGACCGTGCAGTTCTGTAGATCAAAGTTTCTTTGAAAAGAGTTGATCCGAAACATAAAACAAAGCCAGACAGTTCATTTCTGTCTGCACGAGCATAGGTTAATACAGCTGATCACGGCATGGCTTGTGTGTACATTTTGGTTTCAGTATAACACTGCTGGATACGGAACATTAATATAGCAGCCACAAACACCAAACATGGAAATAAAGTCTGGTATCTGGTATTTTTAAAGGACTGGTGCAACTTACTGTTTGTTTAAAACATCACCAGTGATGCAGATGAAACGCCCTCCAGCAAAAAGTCAAACGGTCTTTGCAATCATGCACATGCAGATTTTAAGACATATAGTGTTAAATACTACAATATATTCCACACTCAATTAAGTCTGAAATCTCTTCTGTTAGACGTGACATACAGGTGAGCCTGGAGATGCCAAACAACACTGAGTTTCATCATCTGAGAGCCTTTACACAGACATCAGCTTTTTTCTTTAAAGTGAAACATATTCCATTCAGTCTGCTGCAACCAAAGCAAATTTATCTTGAGCCATTAGCACACGCGACGAGCAATAAACAAAACAAGATTAAAGAATTCAATCCGAAGCGCTACACTGCTCGTGCTTTCATTCTGATTTACATTTCAAATGTAAATGGCGTTGGCAAAGAGAAATGCATTCTGCAGAGTGCAGAGTCCACGTTGGAAAGCACACAAAAGCATAAGATTTCAGATCATATTTGATTGAGAAACACTGTTTCTTTAACGCCCGCAGAAGGTTAGAAGTGAAATTGCCCTTTGATGAGGGTGCTTTCCACATTGTTACCACTCACGTCTGTGAGATCTGTCTCACCAGTCAGAAGTCTCTCTCTCTCTCATGTGTTTCCTTAATTGCTGTGTATGTTCAAAGTTGGACAAAGACCTCTGCACGCCGCCACCATGGATTTCAAATCAAACAATCACAACATGACTGCCTGTCATGGTCCTGGGCCGGTGGTTCAGTGTTTTGTGTTCTCTTTTGTATTCCTGTTTATTTCTGGTCCCTTGTGTTTCCCCGTGTCAAGTCTGCGTGTCCCTGGTCTGTTCACTTCCTGTTTTATTTTGACAGTCCTGTGTTCCCCGTGCTTTGTGTTTAGTTTTGCTTCCCCTGGTCTCGTCTGTGTCCTTGTGTTCAGCTGTGTTACTGACGTGCAGGCTTCCAGCTTTAATTCAGGAGGTTTAACAAAAGTATTATATCTACTATTTATGAATTACAGCTATTTTTATACACAGTCCTCAAAGGCTCAAAAAGACTGGACAATTTAACATAATTTTAAAATATAAGTATTATTTTTAATACTTGGATGAAAATCCATGACTTCTACACCCCCACGAATGTCACCAAATGCTGTTTCCTCCCTTCAGATGCTCGACCTTTGCTGCAGCCACCTTCAGTTGCTGCTTCTTTGTGGGTCTCTCCGCATTCAGTTTGGTATTTAGCTGAACAGCGTGCTCTGCCAGGCTGCGATCAGGTGACTGAGAAGATCTCTTTTCGTTACTTTGAGAAACTCTCGAGTTGCTTTTGGTCACTTTCCATTTGCGCTGTGATGCATCATCCCATCGGTTTTCCGGCATTTAGAATCTGAATCTGAGCAGAGAGTAGAGCCCTGCACACCTCACAGTTCATCCTGCTTCTTCTATCAGTGGTCACATCTTTAAAAAACCCCACCAGTGACCCGGTTCCACTCCCCGCCGCCGCCATATTTGAGAGATAATGTGCAATGCTTCGGCTCACGAGCTGTTCCTTTCCCATCAGTCTGGTACAAGTTGATCTTAGTTTCATCTATGAAATTTTATATATTTATTTTTCCCTTTTTCAGAACGATGCAGGATCTTTTAGATGTTTTCTGGCAACATCTAATCTGGCCTTCATGTTCATGAGTGTAACCGGTGCAACCCTCCATATTTCCATTCATGAAGGCATCTCTTGATTGGGACCTTGACAATAATAAGCCCCTCCTCTTTAAATGTTGTGCAGTTGTTTTTCTCATCCATCCATCCATCCTGGTCAGGGACTAACCATTATCTTCTATGGTCTTTCAGACCTTTTGGTGTTGTCAAATGATGGCCTCCCTCACTTGCCCTGACACCTCATTGGGCCTCATATTTGAAATTACAGTTAAAAGCTATAAAATGCAAATTAGACACTTTGAATCAACTTCAGATATTATGGCTGCTTCATGTGTCATGAAATGGGAACAGGCCTCACCTGGCCACGAAACTGCTTAAATCATTTTAAGCCTCTGAAAATGAGGGCGTGTGTACACAAACGTGTGTAATTCCTGAACAGTTAATGCAATACTTTAGTTTAAACCCTCTGAATTAAAGCTCAGAGTCTGCACTTCAAGCACATGTTGATTTTTTGTTTTAAAATCCGCTGTGGTGGGGAAAAAAAAATGTCTTTGTCCAACAAAGTATGGCCCTAACTGCATGACAATGAGGTTGTCCTCAGACAGAAGAGCTCTGAAATGTTGCCACCGTTAAAAAGTCGTGAATACAGAGGAAGCAGTGGGAAAGATCATGTTTCCTTTTCTTTCCCTTTATTCCTTCCTCATCTATGCCGCACTTTCACAGACAGCCTGCACCCCCAACATTCCTGAACAGTTCTTCATAAAACTTTAACTATATAAACAACTTAACTTTCACTATTAAACGTGTGACACAGAAATGAGTCCTGCAGGCAAATTTGTCAGTTTACCTTCCCACCCATACAAGAGCGGCGCGTAGGCTGAGCTACTGAGCAGCACTCAGCGGCTTGCTCAAGGGCTCCTCAGCTAATGCTGCTAATTTATAGCTGTTCATTTAGAACCGGTCTAAAAGGACCGTGCTTTTACATTTTTTTCAATGTACATACGTTAAACTTAAACTTTTCCACCATTCAACCTAAGCTTTTTATGCATACGTATATATATCTGCACGCTGCTAACTTTCAAAAATGTGTGTTCATATGTTTTTAACCATGCAGGCAGCTTCTGGCTTCTTTAGGGTCTCTAATTTATCTCGTAGAGGCTCGGAAATGACTTGCTATGAATGATTCAGCTCCGCATACATCACGTCGGGTTTGATTACTGTCAGAGTTACATAATTATTGTGCGGTAATGCATCGTGAGCTAAATCAGAGAGCCTCTCAAGCAAGCTGGAACAGGAATAAGGAGAGGGAGATCTATTTAGACCCTTGTTAAATGAAGACACCCTTTCTTTTTAAGTTTTCAAATTGTCAGTTTAAGCTTTCTCCAGATAAGCACACCACTGTCAGCTCCAGCAGTCCTGAGCTACACTGAAACGCACAACTCATGTTTGATAATAAGACGTGTTATGAATAAAATATGACAGATCTACAGATGTATTTACCAACCAGTTCCTTCAGTTCCCTGCAAGATGGTAATTTGTGCATATGCTGAGTGTCTCCACTGACGACTAACTGAAAGGCTACATTTATCCATCCAGCCTGCTCATCTGCTCCAAGTCAGGGGGGGTAGTAGTCTATATAGAGATGCCCAGACCTCGTTTTCCCCATCCACCACCTCCATCTCCAATTCTCCTCTGGGGGAATACCATGGTGTTCCAGCATATCCCAGTCCGATTTCCGAATCACCTCAACTCGCTCCCTTGGAGGTGAAGGAACAGCCCAAACGATCAACCCACTAAGTTCATGACTGTAGGATAGGAAAGATTAACCAGTAAATCTAAAATCTATATCGTGTGGTAGTGTTAAGTATGTACAACTTGCTGTGAATGGGTCCTTTTAAATCCAAGCCCTATATTAAAAAACAATGTTGGACAAAATTTAGGACGTTTAGAAAGCAGAACGTTACACTGTTAACGAGGACGAGGAAAATCACATTTTAGACCTCATTGCGTTTCTGTAAAAATACTTTCCTCCAGCCTAATTACAGTCAGAATCCGTACAGCTGAAACTCTCATTCACTCCCACTCTGCCGGCCGGGTTATTCGGCTTTGCTTGTTTCTGTCAGTACTTCCGTCCCCGCTTACAACAAGACGAGCCCATTGGTCAAAGAAACGTCTAATTAGAGAGTGCAATAACAAGAAAGCCTATTAAACTGAAATGAATCTATCTTGGCAACAGATGAGAGAGTCTGCTGCCACGACAGGCGGCGTGTTTTATCAACCTGTCGGGGTTTGATGAGTGTTTGTCTCCCCGTGTTTCTGTTTAATCTGCTGTTAGATCAACAATTCATGCAGAAATATTTTTCATGTTCAACAGAGCAAGAAGAAGGCGTGAGTCCTCGGTTATTATCATTTTAGTATTAGTGTCGGGTTATAAGGAGTTGTCTCAAATCTATACAGTCTTTCCCTGTTTTCCATTCATAAAGCAGCAGAATTTCTCCGTGGACAGCTCTAATATTTAGTAAACTAACCAACATGTGAAGCATGACGTCAATCACCATCTCCTGAAAGAAATTATTTTCAATGTGATCATCACACACGCGTTGCTCATTCACCAGATCTAATCTCCTAACTCTATTGTTTCTGCTCTTGCACAAAAAGCAGATGACACAGAGGCGGCGGGCTATGAAAAGGACGGATGAGTGGATGGAGCGCCGGCTATCACGCATTCAAAAACCAGACTCACGTCTTTGAGCATGCTCATGAAGCGTGATCCGAAGCGCCAGGGCTTGTGTCGGTGGCACTGCAGGGAGCTGACGGTGATCTGAGAGGTGCGTTGCGAGGCAGCGGCCACCATGTAGACGGCGTCGTACATCAGAGCCGCTTCAGTCTGCAAGACAAACACGGCCGTCATCACCCGTTACCGGGGACCGCAAATCACATGTCATCCGGTTATCACACCAGGGCCGTCTCGCAGGCACACCAGCAGTTTCTGCATGGTGACCCGAGCGTCCGCAGTGAGAGCCAATTAAAACCTACTAAAGACATCGTGCAGTGTCCCAAGTTAAGCTTGTGTAGATACATTTGCGTGTTTTTTTTTGCCAAGTTTAGGAGGCAAAATTAACCAAATGTCTGTTTTCATGTGTTTAGTCAAAAGGAATCTTTGACTCTCTTTTTTTTTTACTTACACCACCCACCTAATTCTTGTTTAAGACCAAGCGTACACTTTGCTCCATCACCCCAAACAAGCCCAATCCTTTGAGGCCTCCAACATGCAACAGACAGTCCTTAAGGATCAGCTGATAACATCCAGGAGACACCACAGAGGTCCGTGCCCCGACTGCTCAGGGAGGTTTTTGGAGAACAGGGGGAGCCTACATTTACATTAGGCAGTTGATTTTAATGCTGTATAGTGTTTAGTTTCTTATTTAGCTCTAAGAATGAAGAGGCTGAAGTGGCGCGTTGAGGAAACCATCAGAGAGGAAGTTTGTTACTGATTTTGCCATCTTGACTGTTGATCACTGCTTATTGTCATTATTTCTAGGATAAGTTTGACCATTCAGGAAGAGTTTTCCCATCTTTGTTGCTCTTCATGCCATTTTCTTTTTTTATTTAAAGGACCTTTTAATCCCTCAGAGTTTTTAAAGCTTATTTATATTTGACTTATTTATTTTGGTTAAATTGTTTTTACAGAGCTCCTTATTGTATTATATTCTGTTTTTTTTTTTTTTACAGTTTGATTCTTTCATTTATATTTTATTGAGTTCCTTAATAAGCTCCTTAATTAGTAAGCCAAAAAATATTTTTTTATTCCTTTCTCTAATTTTTACCTTATTGGGCCATATGATCTACCTTACTTGTTTAGCTTTTTTGTTATAGGTGGTGTTGAATGTGCTAAAACTGCTTTCTCAGTTTTTATCTAGTGTTATTATTTATCTTCTTGGCCTGCATACATTAAAGTGGTTTGACCTTCTAATCATAGCGTCCCTTCACACAGCCCATCAGCTCAGTAGACCTCGAAAGGAAGAAGGTAAACGTAAGCTTACGGTCATCATGCCTTCCATCATTCCAGTCTCAGCTTTGGAGGGAGCCTGCAGCCGCTCCATGGCCCATCTCTCCACCACTGAAGCCACCTGAGGATTGTCTATGTTGAGCAGTCTGAACCCCGTCATGTTGACCCCGCTGTAGCGGTATGGCTCCAAATCAAGGGCGAACAGGTCCTGTGGAGATTGACAGCATCATCCTCATCTTCGTCTTTCAGCTGCTCCCTTTAGGGGTCACTGCAGCGGCTCATCTGCCTCTGTCACAACGACACTCTGCATGTGCTCTCTCACTACATCCATGAACCTTCTGAGGTCTTCCTCTTTGCATCCTGCCTTGCAGCTCCATATTCAATATCCTTTGCCCAATTTATCCACTATTCCTCCTCCTCTGCACAGGTCCAAACCATCTCAGCCTCGCCTCTCTAAACTGCTCAACCTGAGCTCTCCCTCTGATATGCTCATCTCTAATGTTATCCATCCTGGCCACTCCCTGCCACCTCCAGCTCAGCCTCCTGTCTTTTTGTCTGTATGATAGCAGGTCTCACTACCATCTTGTAAACTTTCCCTTTCACTCTTGCTGCCTTCCTTCTGTCACACTCTTCTCCACCCGCTCGGCCCTGCCGGCACCCTCTTCTTCTCTCGCTTTGGCTGTTTGACCCCAGCTATTTAAACTCCTCCACCTTCACTTCCTCTGCTCCTCGTGGCTTCACTGTTACACCTGTCTCCCTCCCATTCACACACACGATTCGGTCTCAGTTCCACTGACTTTCTTTCCTCTTCTCTCATCAGTGTGGAATTAATGTGATTCTGAATATAAAGACCTAGATACAGACATGAACTAAAGAGCAAGGATAAACTGGCACTTGATTAAAACAGTGGAACAATATGAGTACAGTGTAATAACATGGAATTATGCCAAGGGCGCTAAAAACATCCAGCAGCCTTATTATAAAACAAACCGCAGATGTGCGAGCTCATCTGCATAAATCACTTGTGCAGCACAAAAACAGACTGAAGGCAGTCCAGTGGTGTGTGGCTATGTGGCAACAGTCACAGCTATTATATTACAGCTTTTTGAAGATATGCCTCTTACCAGTGTGGTGAAGAAGAAGTGGTAATATTCCGTCATCATTCCCATGGACAAAATCTAAACAGGGGGAAAGAAAGTGAGAAGTTTGTTCCAGCCAGAATAAATAATCTTCTCTTCCGCCTAAGACCAACCAACCACATCCACATCCAGAGCGAGCAACAAATTATCTATCCCATCCAGCAGCTGTTGGTTCTAAATGTGTACGTCTGGCTCAGAAATAGGCTCTGCCTGGATTTGGTAATAAACATAGGATTTCTGAAGGGGATAGAAGTGGACTAATCTTGCACGTCGTGAATATTAAACCAAGAGCAATTCAGAAAAGAGATTCAGAGGCTATTTTCCACTGAAGAAAGAAAATCCACATTGGATGTCTTATAAGATTTACATTTTAGGTGTCAAGTCGTGGATGAAACCTCAGTGGCCCACAGACCGGCAGACATTTGTGCCATTCACCTGCTTGAGAACATCAGCTGATGTTTGGTAAGAGCAGTCAAAGATGACATAGAACTCCTTCCCTTTCTTCATTTCTTTCAGCAGGGGACGGGCATCTTTGCTTCCTGTGGGCAGCTGGCGGATCTTGATTTTAATGCTGTATCTGGATGGAGCTTTGATCAGCTCCTGCAAGCGAATCAGGCCTTAAATGAAAAGACAAGAAAGCAATTAGTGAACATAATTTTTTACATGAAACCTACCATTTGGAGGCATTTAACTGTGCAAGAGTATTTATATGGCGTAAAGAACAAATTAAAATTCATCCACTAAGGCCAAAACTACCAAGCCAAAGTTATTAAAACTCTGTGGAGATGTTTGGAAATGTTCAGAGAAGGAATAGCAAATCTATTGGAGGGATGTCGAAGACTTAGCTGAGGATTGTCTGTGTTGAGCAGGAGGAAAAGAGGAAGCCCACAGAGAAGGTGAGGTCACTGCATTTTCACCTGCTTCACGTTACAGTGTGTCTAATTGGGGTTAGACGGGGGGGTGGCAGTGGCGCAGTGGGTAGGTGCTCATCTCGCAACCAAAGGGTCGCTGGTTCGAGTCCCTGTCTGAGTGTGTGCTGTCATTGTGTCCCTGGGCAAGACACTTAACCCACATTGCCCAAGTGTGAATGTGCTTGGTGGTGGTCGGAGGGGCCGTAGGCGCGCATTGGCAGCCACGCCTCTGTCACACTGCCCCAGGGCAGCTGTGGCTATATTAGTAGCTTACCACCACCAAGTATGATTGAGGTGTGAATGAATGGTGCTGAAATTGTAATGCGTCTTTGGGTACCTTGAAAAGCACTATATAAGACATTATTATTTATTTATTTAAATAATGTAAGTAAGGCATTATTATTATTATTATTATTAATTTTTTTTAGTAGGCATTTATATAGACATTCATCAGACCACATAAATGCAAACCTCATTTAAAGAAACCTAACATGGATTTATTTACCACAAACAACATTTCTCTGTTGTCACAGTGTAAAAGCAGCAACAGTCGCTTTAATAAATCTAACTTCTGCAGGATTACAGGCAATATTAGCATCTAATCTCATTATTTTCTAGCATCCCACCACAACATAGCATTTGTACAGCTAGTTTATTTAAGAAAAAAAAATCCAGAAAATTAGTCTATGAAGGGATATTTTTATTACATTTTTGTATTATGCTTTTTAATTTGTTCTTGAGTGATCATTTTGTGCACTTGAAGAAAAAAATCCAGACATCACAATGTATGGGGAAAATTGTTTTGTTACTCTTCTAATGTTTCAGAACAAACACTTTTATTTTGATAAAGTATTTTCTATTTATCAATAAACTTTGCCCAATTCTATCCTGGGTCTTAACTAATTAATGATCCAAAGGGAAAAAAATTAACAAAACACTTAAACGTCATAAAAATTCTTCATTAATATTTAAAAGTATCAGTATCTGTATCAGTATCTGTATCAGTATTGGCGATACTGGCCCTCTATTTATCTGGTATCGGATCGATACCAAATCTTGCAGTATCGCACACCACTAGTGACCACTAGGGGGGTCTGCACACGCCTAAATTAGAGTCATCTCTACGTAAAACGCAGGCGGGCTTACACATGCTCTTAAACTATGTAATTTTCTCCTTGTTCAATTATATACAGTCCCCTTGTACTCTGAATATATTTAAATTGTTTTAGTTTCAATAACATCTCAACCTATTTTTATTCGTTTTCATAATATGACAATAACTTACGCAAGGGCTCCTGTCTTTGAATTAATTATGCAACTGCGCATACTCACTTTCCTCTTATGGCCACACTGATGAAGTGCAACAATATAATCATAACATAATAATAATAATAATAATGCCTTAGACTTATGTAGCGCTTTTCACGGTACTCAAAGCGCTTTACAATTCTGTGCACCATTCATTCACACCTCAATCATACCTGGTGGTGGTAAGCTACTAATGTAGCCACAGCTGCCCTGGGGCAGTCTGACAGAAGCGTGGCTGCCGATTTGTGCCTACGGCCCCTCCGACCACCACACAACCTGATGTCATGTTGCAGTTCATGCGCAGTTGCAACAATTGTTGCAACAAGGTTTTTTTTTTTTTAACAGAAGCAGAGCCATAAGCTGTGATTGAACTTAATAACTAAAGAGACTGACGTGTATGAATTTGCAGCTCCTTGCTGTGACCACTAGAGGGCAATGAATATGCAGGCTGTCCTTAGTCCTGCCACCAGTTTCCTAGCCTGATACCAGACACAACTGTAACCACAAAGGGAGCCACCTTTATGGACTGAATAGCAGTTTTCTCCCATAAAGAGACATTCTCTGGCCGTTTTCATGAGTCTGTTTATGCGTTTCCTGCTCGCTAGCCTCACATTGTGACTATATAACTATAATGTAAAAAGCTAGCATCAGCACAACAAACAACATTTTCCAGCAAAGATTTTCAAATTGAAACACCTCAAAACTGGCTCATTTTGTAGCGGTAATATGGATGGAACTGGATGCACTTCGTTCACTGCTGCTTGGAGTTATTTTTTATTTATTTATTTGTTGTTTGTTTGTTTTTTCACATCATTAACATAAACTAGCTAAATTTGCCACCTGTCGGGTCTCCGTGCATCGGGAAAAGAGGCCAGAGCATCTTTTTCCAGACAGCCATAGAGAAACGGCATTCAGCAGTGATTCAAGTGATAATTTTCCACCGCAGCAGGATTACAGCATTCAGTCAGATTCTTCATATCTTTCCAAACTAACAGCTGAATTGCCACCTTATGAACAACCAGGCCTCTGAATGGACCTGCTCCCCAGAACAGGTGCTGTGTTACCTGTTCTCCAGGTGAGAAAGCTGTTCCTTTAGTTTCCTGCTGTGTGAAGCAGTTTGGAGTTTGCATTTTTTCCTTGACACACTGCACTATGTCATGCTTATGGAGATGGTGCCTTTGCACTTGTTCGGTAGCACTCATTAGTTGGCACTAAGGCTGTCTGTCTAATTGGTGTTATAGTCTGATTTTCATTATATTGTCATGTTACATGTCTAAACCAATAACTGTAGAAAAGAGCACTTTAGTCAACATTTAGTCTTGTGTTGTAATTTATATGGTTTTAATGTAAAGCTATAAATAAATTGCCTGCAAAAAAAACGTCAAAAAATTGAACTTCAGCATCAACTAGAGCAAAGCTGAATCACATTTAACAACAGAAACAGTAAATCAGGATCAAGCTGACATTTTAAGTGCACTCTCAGTGCTGCTTACTGCTTATTTCTAATGTGGCAGCTGATCATTAGAGCTGGTAAACTTTTTACTTTTAAATAGGATGCCAAAGGAGCACATTTAAGTATAATTCTGCCCAGATATCTAAGGAGGTGTGGAAAATATGCATCAGTATGTTGAACCTTGGCTGCTGTAACTGCACACAAGAAAGAAATGAGCTGATTTTAAAATGGCACGAAGTAAAAATGAACACGTACACAGTGCTACCGCAAAGTATTTGCCCCTTTCTTCATTTCTTAGGGGTTTTTTTTTTTGCACATTTTTCAAGCTTTTCTTTGATTTTTGAATTTTCAGGTGTGTTGGGGATCGCAGGCTAATTGTATCAAAAAAAAACCATGGAGTAAATAAATAAAATTAACTTAAATAAATTCGAGTTCTGTCTTGTGTTTTAACCCTCTGTGCCCCACAGCGCCCCCGCTGGCCGTCAAAAGAAATTGAACTTCGTGTCCGGCCGGTGTGTTTCTACTTCTCTTTAGGCATAAAAACGTTTTTTTTTGTACACACCATATTTTGACAGATTTGTATCAACCTTCCTGTGTCTTTATGTAAACAGGTGAGTTGTTGAGGACTTCCAGGATTTCTCTGTCGGTAACCGCTGTTTCAGTAAGCGCTGATGGATTAGCCGCTGTTAGCTAGTGTTAGCCCGGGCTGCTGAAACTTTCTTGGAGGCGGATTTAATGTTGCGGACGACTCGGACACTGAACAGATAAACTCTCATATGATGTGGGAATTTATCAGGGGGGAAAGTGTGATTGTAGAGCCCAATTTTAGCTAGCGTAATGTTAGCTTGTAAGCAGCTGTTGTTGATTAGCCGGTGTTGTGCCAAAAAATGATCGCCTGCCATAAAGTGATCCTGATGTTTCTGTGTGCTTTTATGTGTAATGTCTTTGCTTATATTGGTAAACAGAGTGCAGTCAGCATTATTTATGAAGGGCTTATACATAAAATGAAGAAATAACCTGTTTTTGAAGAATCTTTAGGAGTTTGTGTTATTGTACCTACATTATAATCAGTGCAGTGCTTTTTGGCCACTTTAAATATCTTTATAGAATTGTGATGTTATATTTGTTGTGATTTCTGCAGCCTTCTGAGCCAGATTTCTGTTTAAAAAGACATTTTTAATGTCAATGACGAATAAAAGTCACTTTGCCAAAATCTGATTGCAGCTTCTACCTTGTGATAGAAATGCTCTTTCTCACTCAAAATAACCTGTTATCATTCATGAGAGGGATGTTTGACATATGTTTCACAGATTATAGGTCAACAAGTCATTTACAGCCGTTTAAATGCAGGCAGGCATTTATGGCAAACATCGAAAATCGCTTTTTGGCAGACGATCACTTTTTGGCACACCTGTCTGATCTGCTGAAAATTGGTAACTGCAACAATATTGGGAATAAATAAGCATGAATTCTAAGTAATCTGTTTATTTTAGTCACATAAATCATACTGTTTCATATTTTTAGCTTCATTCTTGCCTCAGAAAGTCAGGTTTTTGATTTTTGTAGGTGTAGTGTCATGAAACTTTTCATTCTCCAAGCATATTTTGGTTTTGTTGTGGCCAAAAACAGTTTATACTGATGCCTGTTTACATAAAGACACAGGAAAGCTGAATGTGATGAGAAGGGCTGACGGCTCTTGAATGAATGCCGCATTTGTTCAGGCCCTGATGCGCAGCAGGTGCACCACCTAGGGTTGGACCAGTATATCAGCCACCTCCAGCTCGCAGTATGATTGACGAATGTTGTGTCATGAAGATCTGGCACTGTAGTGTAGAAGTTAAAGTTTCTGAGCACAACCATGTTATAGCTTGTGCGCCTTGATTTTAAATAGTTTATCCCCACTTGTTTGTTGATGTAGATGCTGTAAGGCGGCCTTCGTCTGATTGCTTCACACGGGTCCATCAGCTTTCTGGTTTGGTCCAATTTAAAACCAGCATAATCCCAGGTGAGTTTTTTTGTTGTTGTTTTCTCACACCAAGCTAGCACGGGCCGATGGGTTTCACTGCATATGCATCAATGAGTACATCAGCCCCGCTCGTCCAGACTCTAAATATTCTTTAAGGGGTTTTTTTCCATCTCGCTGGGTTTTTATTTGCCTTTCAAGCAAACGTGGGAGCAGATCTGTGAGAGGGTTTTCTGGTTCTTCAAACCTCAGCTCTTCAGTTCCTGTTAATGAGGAGGAGGCTACCTGAAAACGACTGGTTATCTTCTTATAGACATTTCCTGCTTTGTGGGCAACAATTACTTTAATTTCCCGATTGTTAGGAAGGTGCTTAGAGGAGCACATGACTACTGACTATTGGGACAAGGTCTGAGGAGTCAGTATATTCAGAAAGATTTGACATTTACATCATGATGATGTTAAGAAGCCATAGTACAAGTTTTGAGACCTTAAAATTTAGCTGGGTGGGACTTTTTTTTACTCTAAAGTAAAAAAAAAAACAAACCTCAAAGATTGCCCCAGCTTTTTCATAATTACTCACAGTAACAGAACCATGATGTCTTCTGGAGCATATTAGGTGAGCTGGATAGTTTACCTAGCCAGGTTAAAAGAGAGTCCATGTCTGTGACATTGAAAACCCTGAATTTTGACTCCTTAAACTTCATTCATACATCAATCCCACTTCTTAGTTTTTATGCATTTATCTGTTGCTGTGTCTTATTTATATATATATATATATATATATATATATATATATATATATATTTATTTTTTTCTGTGTTTATTAGGGATTGATTTTGCTATTTATTTTTGAAAAGTCTCACCATCTGTTGGGACTGATTTCTGTTTCAAGGAGCCCAAGCCTAACTAAGAATATTAGGGTCAAGTCTTATTTTTGTTTTGTTTTTTTAAACAAACAAAAAAATTGAGATAAATATACTGTTTGTTTGTTTTTTATCATATTTTGAGATAAATTAGTGTGCTGCCAAGCAGGATTTGATTAGCTCATCAGTTTAACTTCTGTATTAAAAAAAAAGCTCCAGTTTCAGAGGTTGTGCTCGGCTCACTGCCTCCTCCTGCATCATTTTAAGGTACTTTTAAGGGCACATTCTTCATCTATAAATAGCTTCAGCAAGGTCATTTAACAGGGTTGCTAGGGCACAGACTTGCAGGAGCTGTAGTTGTTATTTCAAACAAAATGGATCATAGTCACCTTCTTAAAGTTTGGATTTTTTTATAGATTTTTTTTTTTTATAAAGAGGCAGCTGAGCGTATCCGGGCAGATGCCACTTCATAAATATGCCAACCAGCTGCCACATTTTATAGTTTGAAAGTAAAGTGTACGTCCCTCCTGGTGTGTTTAAATCACTGCTGACATTTGTTAGTGAAGTCTGTTCTCATGCTCTCCTGCTGTCTTAGTTACAGAATTTGCCTCTGGATCATATCTTGTATCTCTAAATCGCATCTTGACTCACCAGTTGCATCCTCATAGACCACAGTGACCGTCTTCCACTTGTAGAATTGCACTATGTCCAGCACAGCTCTGCTTATAGAGGCATATTCGGGATAGAGGTTAATGTAGAAGCTGTCTTTGTTGTCCACTGATGGGTGTTTCCAGCGTGTCTGGATGTGAGGGACTTCCAGGGCGTTGCAGATAGACTGGACCGCGCTGACCGATGAGCTGTGAGAGGGTCCAAAAACAGCCCCAACGCCCAGCGCTAACTGGTCACAGGCTGAAATAATGAAACAAAGTGGGGAGAAATGAAAAATCTGGACGACAGTCTCTCTCACTGATTCTTAAATGGGGTTTCATAATTAAACGATGAGATTTTTACCTCTTCTTGATGCCTCAAAACTGTCGAATAAGTTTATTCTCTGGATGTCATAAGTCAGTGTGGTGTTTGGCATTAAGGTCCGGTTCCTGTTTATGTTGGTTACAGCAAATTTAAAGGCCAGTTCTTCAACACTAATGGGCTCATTTTCAAGTGTCTCAAAGATGCCTCCTACAAGGAGAAGTAAAAAAGATCGGATTGAAGTGCTAGCAGAACAGTTATTGATCAGTTGGCTTCTCTCAGGACAGATATTCACACGGTGTATTTTAAAGATTGAATGCTACCACAGCTGAATTGTAATTGTTGCATAATGTGTCCCCATTTCCATTGTACTTCTGTCACATAAATGCTACTAAGGGACCCGGCTGAGATTACAGGATTTAATATTATTCAAATTAAAACTTGAACTTTCCTGGCTTCAGCCTATTACAAGCTGCCACAATAGCTTTTGTAAAAACAGTGCCATATGTGTTCAGTTCATTTTCACATAAAGGATCACAGATTAGACATTTAGCACGTCAGCATATTACCACAGCAGACATTTAAGGCACTCTTTACTGTCCTAATGCATTTGCACCTTTTTTAATTAGGAAAAAAAAAATGCTCCAAATCAAAATACAGTCATACTCATTCATCTTGTCTTATACTTCAGTTTACTGCTACTGGTTACATTCACCTTCAGTGAAATCATATCCAGCGTTAATTTCTTTTCTTCAGGTAGCATCACTTTAGCGATCAACCGTTTGGCTCTTCATTTAGCTACGTGAAGCTTCACTAATAAAGATGTGGTGGTTTCCCTGCATCCCATACTAGCGTCTGTGATTTTGAAGTACGGTGAAGCGCTTTTCAGCAACTTGATATGACCAAAGTATCTTTATAAGTGTGACATGTTTGGCAGTTGTGTACTAATTAAGCACGGAATTTACTGCAAAGTGCAGTTTGTGAGATCGATAGCACCAGGATAGGTTATAAAGTCACAATGGAAAAGCAAAGCTGACCTCTGAGGGGTCACTGTATATGGAAAGGCTCCATTTAAAACACTGGAACAGCAGGAATAATCTCAGAAGCTCTAGTTGATCAACCTGCAGTGCTTTTTATATGTCAAACCTCAGCCATGCAGTGCATCAAGTCTGTCTTTCCAGCAATCTTTGTAGATATCAGCATGAAATTAGACTCTTCAGAGTCAGAGGGACACTTCTCAGAGGAAAACCAGGTTTATCCAGCATTTTGTAAATTCTTCACTTTTTTTTTTATTACATTTAGAACTGCAGCCTGTAATTATTGCATGACTTTTTTTTTTTTGTTACAAAGTGTCCATTAAAATATTTCAGAACCCAAAATTTGATGGTGCACAGCATCAGGCCAACGTGAAGCATGAAACAGCTGGAAAGGTTATGAGAAAATGTATTAGAACTTAGCTGTTTATCAAACCTGCAGGTTTTCTCTGACTGATGAGTTATTCAAATTTACATTTGCTTTTATGTAGATTTGTGTAGATCTTCAGAACAGAACTGCAGAAATGTTTATATTTGTCTCTGGCGAAGCGTAATTCCACCATAATGATGTCAGACTAATAATTTCAGATTCTGTGAAAGTAACGATGACTATCCAAATGAAAAGGCACCGATTAATAACCAGAATTAAGTCTTTATTTAGAAGGAATGACAAACATACATGCATTGGGCTCAACACCTTTAAACTGAGGTGATAAAAATCACTGTCACAGTTTTTCTTTATTTCTCTAATAAATGCAGTCACTTTCAGCCACAGTAGCTGTTTGTGCCAATGGCAGGGAGGAGGAGGAGGAGGAGGAGGAGGTCTCAGAGTTGAGAAGATCATACTGAAAACCATCCAACTCTTAATCCATCGTGCTGCTCCAGAAAGATGGAGGGTCTAGCATGCCACAGCTGGCAGTATAGACATATATTACTCCAGCTGGGCACATGCGCAGCATCCAGTCTTTTACATTTGTTACATAAACTGCAGCTTAAAAACTATTGGGCTTAAGGCCTGAAAAATACTGGATTGTCACTACCTGTATGCAGACAGACGCGTGCAAGATTCAGTATCCTTATCCCTGCCAAAATTTCCCTGCTCACTCGATTCACTGAAGCCTTTCAAATGTAAATAATTTAACATCTGGGCCGTCAGCGATAGGATTTGTCATCTAATATATTCAGGGTTAAATGTTTGTTCCTGCTGCGCTGAGCTTCACAAGTGTCAACAGACTCAAGTCCAGCGCTGAACAAACCTTAAAGGTAAGCAGGTTGCCTTCAGCTTTGCTGCTTTCGCCTGACTTTCATCTAACAAACAATGGCTAAACTAATGCATTTTTTTTTCAAGCTCTGCCTTTTTCAAAAATATGAATCAATGATTATATTAACAATGAACACAAATTATAAACATGCCATTTAGATGGTGTAAGTGATTGCACGTGACCCCACATCAACACTGAGGCTACAGATGGCAATAGGTCATTGCACTCTCAAACAGTCTTTGAAGAATTGCCTGTGAAATTGTGATTGATTTTGGAAGGAGAAAAAGCCTTTAAAAAGCTCCCCCTGAGACCTTGATTGTGAATGACCTTTTTCTTTGGTGTAGCATAGCCTCAAACCCCAAACTGAGAGAGCCTTGTCTGGACTCCCTGGTCACTAAAAGCATGCTTGAAAGTGCCAATCCTAATTATGGTTACCAAGCCTCAGTGAGCAGCTGCTGGGACCTGTTAAAGTCCTTAATTCGATCCACTGAAATATAAAATTCTCAGCCACAAATACGTCGGTCATTTTATAAATTTGCAGAGGAAACGGATTCTGTTTCGATGTCTTCGGTGTTCCTTTTTCTTTAAGGTTATAGAATAGGAAATACACATGAGGGCTGACCAGCTGGTCTGGAGGTTTGTTTGCTTAAAGTGCAGAGACTGCAGCAAATGTCATGGGCCTTATTAAGGATTCGGCAACAAAATAATCCCAAGTGGCAACATCATAATCATCCTCAATGATTTTGTTTTTCTTTCTCACGTTTGTGTGAGACTTAAAAATAACTGCTGCCTCTAATTTAATGTCACTTTTCCTTTCAAATCTAAAGGCTCCAAGTGTAGCCACGTGTACTTTATTCATCTCCATGATGTGTCACACATCACAGGATAATACCGTCTTCTTAAGACTCAAAGACTCCATGAAATAAGTGGCTTATAAATTCAAAATGCTTCAGTGGACTGAATCTTAAAATAAAATTGTAACTTCAGTGATGAATAAAAACAGACCTATTGGCAGTTGGACTCACATTTATAAGGCATCATATTTGAAATGAGCTGTGGCCAGATAAGCTTTATTGCCAACAAAAGGCAAACATCTGTTTTATTGTACTGTTACTTATTCATTTCCTCTTTGAAGCTTGAAGGAACAGGAAAAGAAAATGTTATATTCCACTTCATTTCCACCTGAGATAATACCTTAAATTTTGATTAAAGTGTGATTAATTAATTGATTTCTTGAGAACAATCTAAAGGATTCAGAGTGACACCTGATTTGTCTGCAGTTCAGCCTGAAGGAAGCTGGTCCAAGTGACTGGCAGGGGAAACTGGTCACAAAGAGGTATACAGGGTTTCACTGAAGACCTTCTTGCAACTGTTCACTAGCAGATTGCTGTGGTTGCCCATAGGTTGCGTAGAAGACACAACCTGGCTGCAAACACTTGCCAACTCCTCACCAGCCGGTTAGGGAGCACACATTTTCCCCTAGCGTCAAGCCTGTAGGCATTTGTGACTGAGCCTTTAAGCTCAGCTGTCCTTATCCATTATCTTTGCCCTAACCACCATCAGACTGAAGCGAAGAACAGCTCTCTGGTTATTTTTTGGAAAAAAATGTCTTAAATTAGCAAATTTTTTTGGACAATTAAGTCAAGCCCTTTAAATTAAGAGCTTACAAAATGCCGTGTGTGTATCATTAGAATTAGTTGTCTCGCCCAAGGCTCTAACATCGTCATCAAGTGCAGATTGAAGGCTTTTTTTTTTGTCGAAGTTGCACGCAGAATCCAGGAACCAAAAAGCTTCGAATGCACATCAGTGCAATATACAATAACACAGTCAGTGCTTCAAATTAGAGCCCAGCTCATACAGATATTGATATTTGTGTTCTTTTATATTATTTTATAAAAATGATTAAAGCACCCTGTAGCAACAGTGATGCCCATATTTTACACTAACTACATATTTTTAGGTTAAAATGATGACTGAGTCATTATTTTAATGGTAAAATAAGATTAAGCTGTGTGGTTAATAGATTTGTATCTTTGTTTTGCTGCAAACAGGCCTGACAAATGTAAGCTTCTGAGCCGTGCTGTGTGTCTGTTTGACCCGGTGCATGTTCATAGTATTTTGAATGTCTACATTTCATAGCTTCAAACCAGCCATTACAGTCGGGTGTTAAATTATTTTGCTCAGCAGGCAATTAGTAAGCAAATAAAGAGACAAAAAGGTAAGCACTGCATAGGATAATTTATACTTTGATAATTACAAGTTAGAACCTAGGTAAGATTAAACATTAGAGCAGAAATCAGTGGAGAGGTTTCCTCCTGAACGACTTCATTGCTCATTGTAAATATCCAGCAGGGAAGCTAAAATAAGTTCAAATAAGAAACAATCTATGAATAGTTGGCATTAATTTGTGCACAATATAATTTTCAGGATCACTGAACTTCCATCTCATCTTTAATAGGCCAGACAGTAGTTTGGGGTAATGCATGCTAGGAGGTCACAAAAACAAAAGATTCTGCTTATGCTGCAGGCAGAAAGCCTTAGGCTGAGCTTTTTATAGGCTTCTGTTCCTCCCTTCAGTGCAAACAGCAAGAAAAATAACAAGGTTCAGGTTTTGGCAACTGGATGGACTCGATTTGAATCCAGCAAACTGCTGACATTGAGACTGTGTCCTTCAGATCATTATTTTGATCAGTTTTTGTGTGATTTTTGTGACCGTGCAATAATCACATGAAGGGGAGTCTTTTAAGGCAGAGGAACACAATGACGTAGTGTTGTGCTTTCTTCCTTCTCCCCATCCTGGGCCAGTTCCCAAAGAGACCTCCCGCCCCCACCCCAACAACACCACCAGCACCACTCCAACCTGGAGCTGCGCCAGACTGTGAATGAATGAGGAGGTCCTAACAGCCTACTATGTTTGTTTGATGTAGAGCACTGAGGTTTCTCTGTTTATAGGAAAGATGCTTGCGATTTACCGGCAAAACATGTAAAATGAATAAAAATACAAACTATATTCTGTTGTCAAACAGCTAGAGGAGTGCTGTAGCTTTAAACTGGGATGCAGAGTTCATCAAATAATAATAATAATAATAATAATAATGCCTTAGACTTATATAGCCCTTTTCACGGTACTCAAAGCGCTTTACAGTTCTGTGCACCATTCATTCACACCTCAATCATACCTGGTGGTGGTAAGCTACTGATGTAGCCACAGCTGCCCTGGGGCAGTCTGACAGAAGTGTGGCTACCACCGACCACATTCACACTTAGGCAATGTGGGTTAAGTGTCTTGCCCAGGGACACAATGACAGCACACGCTCAGACCCGCGACCCTCCGTTTGCGAGGTGAGCACCTACCCACTGCGCCACTGCGCCAAAATAATCATGTTTCAGTGGTCGATCGGAGCTAGTCCTACATTTCTCATCACATGGACTGAACTGTAAAATAAGCAAATCAAATATCAGAAAGTATCAAAGTAATCATTAAGTGTGCAACCAAGAGGCAAAAAGAAATTTAACAAATGGGGAAAATAAACAAAAGGCCCAGCCGCAAGCTGTTGATTCTGTGCTCTCCCTAATGATGAGATTTGGTTGCTGCCTAAGTACCATATTTGGGGAAGAGACTTAATGCATAAAGAAGATTAGTGTTAGTTGTTTAAGGGCTTGGAGCACAAGATTTACCATTATTACCAGCCCCAGTGAAAAAAGTGGGAGCCGGTCACAATCTGATGCAGACACTAGCCAAGACAGAGAAATGTTAATTGAGCCAAACTGCACACCATATGGGAGGGATTATGATGTGTGCGGGTCATGAAGAGAATGACAAAGATTAGGTGGCCTTTGAGAGTGATAGATGATTGAGAGAGATTAACAATATAGAGCACAGATCGGGTCTGTTGAAACCAGGAAGTCGCACCAGCTTCTTAGCCTTGTAAAGTTACGCAATGCCACATTTATTTTATTCTCTCTAAAAAATTTGAATAGAAATTCAAATGCAGAGTTGCTGTGGGCATTAAGTGAAGCGAGGAGTCCCGAGGGCTAAATTTTAAAAGCCATTTTTGTGATGCAACCCTGTAACCCGTGAGAGGAGCGGTGGATAACCAATGGCAGAGGAGCAAAGAGCCAGAAAGCATTAATTTGCAGCAAACACCGGCTCATTGTTCCAAAGTTACATCAGAGATCAAAGGGAGGATACTGGAGCAAGAGCTCTGTTTGTTTAATTACAGGCACAGAGGGAAATTGAAATTACTCTTCTTGTCAACCCTCAAAGGCTTAACAGACAGCTTTGGACTCAGATCCACGTTCGCAGATGTCATCGACCATCAGCGTGCACAAAGCTTAAAAACCTTTGAGCAGGAAAGGCCGCAGAGAAGCCAAATGCAAAAAAGTTTCACCGAGCCTGCCCACTCTTTATTCTTTAGTGATGTATCGATTTCACAATGCTGTGTGCCAAGTATATGCTCTCAGATGTAGCGGTGGGCCAACTTAATCACCTGTCTCCTTCTGGTCTGCGCCGTCAATATGGAAGGAACGAGAGAGAGAGGCTTGGCCATTGGCCGACCAAAGTGGATTAGCATGATTTTGATTAAAAAAAAAAAAGAAATGCAGTTGTTTCATTTGGACAACCCACGTCTCTGTCCTCAGTACCTCCTCTTAGGACAGAAAACAAAACAAAACAGTAAGAGGCAACTTAGAGGACAATGATTATAAGATAGCAAAAACACAACAGCACAGCTACAGATTAAGCATTTACACCGAAAACAACACATATGATTTTTTTGGTCTCTCTATGGTAACATTAAAGGAATTTAATAGTAACGTGCAGCAGAAGGTACCAGCATTTAAAGCTGACTCTGCCACGGCAACTGAGCTGTGCATTTATATAGCTGTATGTGGAGTACATTCAGTGGACATCATTTCAGCCATCTTGGCATGATTATCATCAATTGAATTTGTCATCTTTATTTTATTTAATTTTTTTAAAGAAACAACACGCCGCACCGGCACCGAGAGAGATAATAAAAATACCTTGCGTTACGACAAAGCCACAAAACTATTTATTTAATTAGTTAAATGCCGTTCTGTTGGAAAAATGCAATTAAACAAGTCCAATATAAAGAGTTGCACGGAAGGTATTGCCAAATGTCAGAAATACTTGATGCATGATAATTTTTTTACCCCACTGGGAAATGAGAGGCAGCCCAGACTGCATAATAACTGGGTCAGATATGAAGAAACCTGACGAGTGCAGTGCCGGCCGATACATTAACATTTATTATAAAAATATTTCTGACACGGACACTTTTACCACTTACCAATTCTCAGGACTTGCTGCGAAGTGAGCCAAAACTCTGCCATAAAGTACAGCAGTGAGAATAACAGTCCCTTCCTTTTCACCATGGTCATTCCTCCAGAGCTGAATTTAACATTTAGGTCAATTTTTTTTCTCTTTTTGCCCTCAGTAATTCATGCTGGTAACTTGCCAGTCCTCGTATCCATAACGAAAATAAACTGGCATCCGACCCACATCCGTCCCTCACACATTGTGGTGAGGAAAAAGAAACTACACAAGCACACACTCCGCTCAAAGTTGTCACTGATCAAAAGACCTCAGATTTTTCCATTCTGACATCCTTTGTGTGCCTCTAAGGTTTTGCTTCCCATATTCACTGTCCAGATAGCCTTCTTATCACGCTTTTCCCGGTGCACACTTGAATTGTAGGCTGGCAACTGAGGAGGAGGACCGCACCGGACTCCTGCCTGGAAAGTAAGCAGTAATAGGAAACAGCTTCTGGTTGCAAATTTCAAAATAAAAGATCAAATTGGAACATTACAGAGAATCAGGAACATGATTTAATTAGGAATCTGTCATGTTTCAGAGCACAAAATAAATTTACTAAACTCCACCAGATGTGTAGATGTTCATATTTTTTTTATTTATAGATATTCGCCAATGAATAATGTAAATAAAGCTTTTTTTTATTGTACTATTATTCTTCCCAGTAAATAATATTGCTCATACATACATCTAATTTTCATATTTATATTTATAAAAAGTGTCTTTATGATCTTATTTTCCTGAGGCTTTAATCATGTAACTGTTATTCACATGTGTTGATGACTCATTCAGCATCCTCTGCCCACTATACCCCTTAGTTCAGTGCTTTAATTCTGAAATCAAGCTCGCCTCGTTTCCGCTGTCACTTGCCGTGTGTTGGGCTGTCTTCACACAGCCGAACATCCTTCCCATACAGGCGCTCGATTGAGGGCACAGCCAAGCCGCTGATCCGCAAACATGGATACGTCCTGAAGATTAACTTCAAATCTGGCAACATTCGACCCCGACAAGATCTCTGCTTTGGTACACCGAGGAATGATTAAATCTTTGCTCCAGTCCTGATGGAAATGCAAATCTAATCTTCATACTGGTCGGCGACGCTCCCTTGAAGATTAACTACCTCAAACCGTTCAACTGACACGGTCTTTTATAGTTAAATAAAATGTGTTCAGGTTACCTTAACACTCTTTGCTTTATTCCTTGAAGAAGTGTGGTTTGGGAGTTAAACCCCACCACTCGGCACGTGACATTGCTTCAACCACATCTTTCCAAGTGGAGAAGAACCAAGAGTGTCTGATGGGTTTCTTGGGATTAGTGTAGTCTCACTATAGTTTTGATTATCGGGAAATTGGCTAAATTAGAGAATGATATTTAGATGACCCCCCCCCCCCCACACACACACACACACTCACACACTCTTGCATAGTAAAAACATAAAACCTCGTGATAAAATATTCTCTCCCAAAAAGTATCTGTTGATGATTTGAAAAATGCAAATGAGTTTATCACAATGTAGATTAGAATGGTTAAGCTAGGTAAACTATACATCAAGCAGCCTATATAATATGATCATATTATTTTAACATCAGACTTCCAAAACTGATTATTTATTAAAAAAAAAAAACTAAAAAAAAAACCCTGTTGTGGCTGAACATCTGAATGGGGAAAGCAAAGATACCGTCACTCCACCGTGATAAGGATTTGCTGATATTGTTGTACTTGAAGCTTAAAACCAGGTTTTCATGTTTTCAGTTCATTCTTTTGTGAAATTTAGCTTCACAGTATGTGTTAAGCGTTTATCCTGGAGCACGTCAGCTAAAAAAATAGAAAAAGAAATGCAGTGGAAAGGGGGGGGGAATTGTCAGTGTTTGAGCTGCACATTAAGTTCTCTGCTGCCATCTAGTGGTGATAAAATGTCGGTGTCAAGAATTGATTGAGGCCATTCCTTTGTCAGGACTTTTTAATTGTCAGCAAATAATTGAATTTTTTTTTTTTTGAGCAGTAATGTTGTTTAAACAATTCATATACAATAGCAAATTTATTAGACCACCACCCAATGTAATGTTTATTAACAGTATTGGTAACAAGCAAGATCATTTTTTTTATGTTTCTGCGGTAGTTGATCCACCATTATGTGCAAGCTCTTTAAGGGAAATATTTTTAATGTTAAAATATAATGATTGTTGAATTTTCAAATTTATTGTTTTACAAAAAAAGCTGAAAAAATAGTAAAGCACATTATTGTTTTTTTGATTAAGTTGCCAAATTAAAGTTATTTCCTTGCATTCCTGAACAGAAAAAAGGTTGAATGTTATGCTTGATTAATTTCTGACATCTCAGAGAAGTCCAGTGTGTCGGCTCAAATTTGGGTATTAAAATTAAAAAAAATTTAAACCAGTTTTAAATTTCTGTTTTCTTGTTTTTATGACAGGTGGTCTAATAAACTTGTTAAGCACTGTATATACATGCCATTTTTAGCAGCTTTGATTGCTCAGTTTTTTTTCCAATTGCAATGCAGTTTGACATAAATGGATATTTAGTTAAGTGCCTGTTACCAGAATACATTTTAAAACAACAAATTTAATTATCAGTTTTCTCAGAAAATTTTATTCATAGATATTTTTCCCTGCGCCATAAAATGTCTGTTCCATAAACAAGCATGGGCAAAATGCAGGGAAAACATTTTTAACAGGTGTGCGGGCCCCCACAGAGGATAATATACCGTCAGTCTACCCTAACTGCTGTCTTTGGAAAACTGCTGCCTCTCTGGGAAATTTAAACAGTCCGCGCAGAAGCCGAACCTGCCGAGTGAAATGCTGCATTTTACAAACTAACTCCTACCAACTACTGACATTTGTAAATTAATATGCAGTTTTAATGATTCTTGCTAATACAAACTGATAATGATGACGGACAAGCTATTTATGGAGAAGACACGATGATGGCAAAAGACAAAGAAAAAAACACACTGTAGCACAATGACAACCATAGCAACTTTTGAGATTATTGAACAAATGGCTGCAAAAAGTTGCAAAAACAATTAAGCCTTAATTTTCCAAACTAATGATTTCTGTTGTTTTTTTGTTTTTTGTTTTGTTTTGGTTCTTTTGTGGAAATAACGCCATACAAAGATTAATTTTTATTTAGAACTAATAACGGTGGTTTTGTCCTTGTTGTCGTTGTTGTTGTTGTTGTTGTTGTTGTTGTTGAGAAGAGTATGAAGGCCTTGTTCTTTTATCTACAAAAACTTCCTTATATGTATACACTACCTCTTTTCCCACTGTGAGGAAATGCTTGAAGTCTTGGTCCTTCTTCACGTGCTATGAGAAAAGGATTTTGTGGAACTGGATGGAAGCTGGACTGGTAGGATGCGGTGGGAGCAGGAATGAGTGAATATGGTATGGCGTTTTGGCTGATGTATAAGGAGTTCCCCAGAGCATACAAGCTGCTGCCATGGTTAGAGCTCCGCAATGAGGAGGAGTGAGCCATGTTGCCTTGATATAACAGTGATGCATTTTCTTGGGGAGCCAGGTTATAAATGACAGGTGGGCTGACTACTACTCCATTATTTGTCTTTGCTGGAGTGACATTTTGCAGTGGCACTGCAGCATTTTGTCCAACGGAGGATGTCGACTGAAAGCTGGAAAGCTGATGATAATCCATCAGAGCTGGGTTGTTGGGTGTTGGCTTATAATTTCGTGAGTTTGGTGGATGGTACGCATCAAATGAGCTTTTGGCTTTGGGTATATGGCGGCAGACAAACAGCAAAGATGAGGCGAAAAGCACAGCACCTGTCACCCATCCGATGTAAAGGGCCTCTCCGAGCTCCCTTCTCTGGGCATCAATCAGCAGAGGGTTGTAAAATTCGCTAATGATGACATGACCTGTCCACGACACGGGGATAAAGACACAGATGCAGGCCATGAACTGCATAACCCCTGCAACCATCAATATAGTGGCCTTAGCCCTATCATTACCCTGAATACAGGACACGCATCGCATCCCCGCCAGAGCAACAAGAAGCCCGAGTGCTGAAAAGGCCACAGCAGTGCACATCAGACCCCTGGCAGCCTGTAATTCAGGGGGCAGATACAGCAGGGAGTCATAAACCTTACACTGCATCCTGATGTTGGCTTGTCTGTAGCAGTTCATCCACAGGCCTTCCCATCGGGTTTCCATCACAATTATGTTTTCTCCGATGAACGCGGTCACCTTCCACATAGGCAACCCCGTGACAGCCGACGCGCCGATGAAACCAACCAGGCCCACGCATATTGCGGCTAGCTCAGAAGCACCTTGAATCATGGTTCAATCTCCAAAGCTCCAGTTGTGTGTAAATCCAAAATTAGAATGGCTCTTGTCCACACCAAATTCTGAGTATTGAAAATATCTCCGAGAAAGAGAACAAACTTTAGCGTCCGAGGCGGCGAGGTTCTCCTGTGATGCAGTCTGTTTGTTGTAAGAGGCACTTTGTTATGGGAAATATGTTTTGGAGTCACCTGGTTGGCTCAGAGGGATGAAGGTAAGAGAAGGGCTGCTTATTTTGTGTTTATGGTTCCTCAGGCAATGAGGGTCAGTCATCAGTTTCTGCAACAGTGTACACGCAAAACAAGGCAACACCACACCAAGAGCTAAAAACTGTGGTTTGTATTTTTTATTAGTTACTATGTTTTCTTACTCTCTACATGTGGTACAAATTGAGAAGCAAACGTGAGGATATGGCACAGTTCAGTACGGCTCATGCTGTTCTTGTATTGTCCACAGGGGAGCAGAGATGGCCTTTTAGGATAATGAAATCAGAGTGAGCTAACATGACACGTCCCAAACACAGTTACGGTTTGCCCCAGATAACATTTACTGTAACTAAGTTTAAATTGTCAACATGCATTGCATACGGCTCCAGGAATTATAAGATATGGCGTAACCTCAAGCAACGACAAACAAAGCATTTCCCGTACGTCACAAATATTGGCGTTACGAAACAGCCGTGATATTACTGTTTTTATTTTGAGGTGCCAGTTGTGCAGTTTGCCTCTGGGCTTACCAAAACTGAAACGAAGCCACCTGCTAGTTTAGAAAGTAAAAAGAGAGAAGTGATCAGCACACAGAAATGAACTAGAGACGTATTGGCCTCGGGCTGTTTGCCTTTCCATTCAAAGCGGCTTGCAAATTTGGATCATATGATCGTGCTGTCACCTCTCTGGTTTCCTTGTAACCATCTGGCCAGGCTGCATCCAAGGCCACACCTTAAACAAGCAGCCTTAAGCCGACGTTTCATGTTTATGTACCGACCTATTTGCTCCTTATCAGGACATCTTGCCACACTTAAACAGACTTTCAGTTGTTTTTGGATTAAACAGACACCAAAACTGTAACTCAGTCTTTCACCAACAAAGCATTTACTTTCCAATGAAGTCCTAATAATCCATAACGAACACCTACTTTTTCTTCCTTTCATCACACGCAAAGCGTTGCGTGCTTGTTACACTTAAACGTTGTTATATTTCTTTGTAACGCACCTGCTTTAGTTTTTCCTTTTCTGTACCATGTATTATTAATACTGGTTAAGACTAATTAGTAATGATTAAAAAAGAAAACTGAGGACTCTTTCTGTCTATAAGGGACTGGTGCCAGTGAGAGGTTATTTGTGCCACAGAGATTAATTTGATCTGTCTTGATTGAGTAGCACATCTCAGACAAAGTTAAGGAACAGTTTGTTTGAAATGACTGAAGCATCAAATGTATTTACAGCTACTCTCATTCTGAGATCATATGTCCCATTAACAAAGTGCATGTTTAACAGTAAATTGACTTGTCGTAATTTTCAGTGGTTAAAGATTGAGTAAAATTGTAATATACAGCATAAATATTCAAAATTGTTAACCATGTGTACAAAATATAAGGCTGTCAGTATAAAATTTCATTAATATACATAAAAGTAATGGAAATGGTGATTGCAAGATTTTCCTTTAACCTGAAATGCATCCAATCTGAATTAAAGAGAGATGTTCAGAGATAAGCCATCCCACTATGTGCGCTGTGTACGGAGGGATATCTGGACTGGTAGCTGTAGATAGTTGATGGGTGCCTCGACAGCATCAGCTGAGGTCGTGGTTGGGGAAGCATCACCAGTTGTTGAGGCTGCAGAGGCTGTAGCTGCTGTGGAGGGTAGACCGAATAGTCTGAGTTCTTGGAGTACAGGTACCTCTCTGAGTCTGTGTCTTCAGATCGTGGATTACAGCAAGCAAACATGCATCCTCCAGCGAACAAGAAAGCGGCAGACACCCAGCCGATGTAGAGAGCCTCTCCGAGCTCCCTGCGCTGGGCGTCGATCAGCAAGGGGTTGTAGAAGTCGGTGATAATGACGTGACCCGTCCAGGACACGGGGATAAGGACGCAAATGCAGCTCATTATGATCATGCTACCAGCGATGATGAGGACTACCCGCTTAGCTCGATCATTGTTTCGAATGCATGACGTGCACTGCATGCCTATCAGACTGATCAGCAGACCAAGCCCACCCAGTGCCACAGCGCAGCACATCAGCCCCCTTGCGGCCTGCAGGTCAGGCGTCAGGGCCAGGAGGGAGTCGTACACCTTACACTGCATCCTGATGTTTGCCTGTCGGTAGCAGTTCATCCACAATCCCTCGTATCGGGTCTCAAACACGATGATATTTTCCCCAATGAAGGCTGTGACGCGCCACATGGGCATCCCAGTGCTTGCTGATGCCCCGATCAGTCCGATCAGGGTTAGTGAGAGACCCACGATCTCCAGTGCTGAGTTTGCCATTCTGTTGTCCTCTTACTCATCCAAGCTCGGGAGAGCAATAGTGTGCGGACACAGTGTGACGATTGTAGGAAGCAGTGGCTTTCCTCTATGGAGTGGCTTTTCATCCATGTGGAGGAGGAGTAGGTGTATGTTCACCTGTACAGCCTCCTCCCTGTGGACAGAACGGGGAGGGAGCGGGAATTGTGACCTGTTCCTAGGAAACTGAATCTCCCGGGCCTTTTTTCTTTCTCCAACAAACCCAGAGCTGCTCTAAGCTGCCGCTTTGTTTATTCAGAAGTTTCCGTTTACGGGCCTCACTTTACAAGAAGACGAAACAATGAGGTGTTCCTTAACGGAGGTCAGAGTTAAAAATTGTCCAGCTGCATGTAAAAAATATTGTTAATGTATTACCAGTTAACTTTTTAATATTTGGAGCGACTTGTGTTACAGGGCATGCATGGTACTGGAGACGCAAAATAGCAGCAACAAGACAAAACCGTCTGTCTGCAGTACAGCAGCGGGTGGGTGAAATGTGCACTTTTAAACAGTCAAACAGAATATGCAAAGTAGAAGAAGAAGGGGGGAAAACAAGCCATGACAGATAGTTGACATTTTATTAGTTCTGCACATGTAAGTACTATAAAAAGGGAATCATTTGTCTGTTAAAAAATATTCTCATATATTACGCTTTGCTTTAAGGGAGTTTGTTAATGCACGGATGCAAAATGTTACCCATGTGCCACTGTCAGTGTTGGATTTCTCGTGTCTCCCGGTAGGTTTGTATAATGGGTGGATCTGTGTGAACGGCCTGGTTTTACCAGTTTAGGCACATCTCCACTGACAACAATAGGGACTACATAACTTTCCTTTTGCTCACCAGAGAGGGAAGTAAGTGCGGTTTCAATCGGATTCTTTTAAATCGACAACAAATTTAAGATTGTTTAGCGGAGCCGAGACACTGGTCGTCATGAAACTCACTTGATCAGCCGTGTCCTGTTTCATTAGACATTGAAAGGAAAAAAAATACAAGATTCTGTTTTTTTTTTACCAGCCATTTACTTTATTAGAAAAAAAAAACACAAATGGCCTAATATTTTGGCCAACATTTTTTGGGGGAAAAAAAACATGTATATGTACAACAGTAGTGAAAACAAATCACATGAAGGTATATAATCTTTAAAAAAATGTCAATAATTTGCTCTTCAGTAGGAAGAAGACAGTGATATCAACATGTACCTGTTGTAATATTACAGATTACACATATCCTGCCAGAATGTACTTAAATGTAAATTAAGCAAATGGGTAGAAACCAAGGAATACAGTAATCAACACAGTTCATTAAGACACAGTCAGGTCCACAATGATGAGATAATGATCTCTGCAATACACTTTGATAAAGTAAAGAAAAAACTGGCTGTTTCCAGTGAGCGCCAGTTGTCTGATTAGTCAGTCAGTTCTCCTCATCAAATGGGCCAAATTTTGGCAAGTTTTTGTTTTTTTAAAAAAAAAAATCCACAAATGTCTAGTATTGACTTGGCGCGTATACCACAGATCCCGGTGGGGGTGCGGAGTAGGCAGGCTGGTAGGTGTACGCTGGCTGGTATGTGTATGGCTGATTTGAGTATGGCTGATTTGTGTATGCAGGTTGGTAGATGCTTCCTCCGGGGTTGTATAGAATCCTGTCGTCTGATTCCACGCGGGGAGCGTGACGGCAAAGCAGGATCACTCCGGCACTGAAAAGCAACGCTGAGGTCACCCAGCCAATGTAAAGAGCCTCCCCAAGTTCCCTGCGCTGGGCGTCGATCAGTAGAGGGTCGTAAAAATCCCTGATGATAACGTAGGCAGTCCAAGACACAGGGATTATGGTTGTAAGACAGGCCAGAAGGAACAGGCAGCCTCCAGACACAAGAACAATGTGCTTGGTACGAGCCCGATGGTCCACCACTTTGGTGCATTTCATCCCCACCGCTGAAACAATGAGGGCGAAGGCGGTCAGAGCCACAGCGCTGCACATCAGACCTCTGGCAGCCTGAAGGTCCGGAGGCAGATACAGCAGAGAATCATAAACCTTACACTGCATTCTGATGTTGGCTTGTCTGTAGCAGTTCATCCACAAGCCCTCCCAGCGGGTCTCCATCACAATAATGTTCTCCTGAATAAAGGCCGTTACCTTCCACATCGGCAGGCCTGTCACGGCTGAGACACCAATGAGTCCAATAAAACCAATAATGAGAGCCACTACCTCACAGCAGATGGCATTTCGACGTTTCTGCTTCTCAATTTTTAGCTTTTCCTCTTCTATGGAGTCTGGGTAATCTCCGTAGGTCTGGGGCGCCTTCTTATCGTAGTAACTGCCAATGTAAGATTGAGGTGGCTTGCCGTAGCCACTGTAAGCAGTGTAAGAGGCCATCGTGGCTAACACAGAGAGCTTAAGCTCAACCTTTGGCTGCACTCACACTGTTCAAGAGACAAATCTGAGGAGAAGAACGAGTTGAGGAACTTATACACCCACAAGAACTATGCTAACGATGCAATGCAGCCTTACTGGTTAAGCTGCTTCAAAGCCATCAGATAAACGGGGACACAGAAAGGCGTGTTGCTTGTTTTGAATACAGTCGAAACCTCCAGTACTGATAATCAACCTTTAGTTTTTAGTGATTTAAAAATCACTAAATCTTCTTGTTACCACAGCAATTAAAAACAATCACATTATTTTAAGAAGATCAAAGTTGATCAAAGTACTGTATAATTCTGGCCTTTTTAACATATTAATACTACTCAAATATTTTATGTAATTTAGACAACATGCCGCACAAGAAAAATGCACTATGAAGAAAATATTGTATGCAATATTACTATTATACTCCAAGTCAAAATTAACTAATGAAATGTGTGGCCAGTTTTATCTTTGAAAGGATAAAAATGTAAAACAAAATAAAATAAAATAAAACAAAACAACTGCTGTATCCGCCTACAAATATGTATCTATTTGCAGGTGGCGGCAGCACTCATGGCCGACGGAAATGACTCTGTTGTCTCGCAAACCGAGAGCTGATTGGATGATCTCAGATGGGAAGCTCGCTGCTTCTCTGCATGTAAGATGAGCTGATTAACAAGGTGCTGTGCACAGAAACCTGAGGAGCATTGATATCATTATAACACAGGGCCATCCTCACCTTGTTGCTGCCACAGAAGCATTTTAGTTTCTGCTGTGTCAAACAGGAAAATTGTGCGCTTATGTGTTTTTGCTTTTCCACATTAGGGTTTTAGTACAAGGAAGAACAACGTAGAAATGGAGCTGGGGGGTATCTGGAGCGTTGGGGATGTTGCTTCCTATAAAAATTAAACGCACTATTTAAAAAAAAAAAAAAACACACACACACACTTTAAAAAAACAGGCTAAATTAAAACTTTTAATAAAATATTGGTTGACTTGGTTAATGAGATTATTATGCCGTGAAGCATATTGAAACAGAATAATCACAAACAGTGATGTGGTTACATTTGTTGAGAAAATCATTAATAAGCACAATAAAAATGGCTGGACCATCCAGACTTGCAAGAAGGAAACTTATTTAAGCACATTGATGGCAGAGCAGATGGCATTCTCAGGTGCTATTACTCATCCATGTTCAGCATTTTACCCAAATATTTTGGTGCAACTGCAAACACTACAAATATATTGCACAATATAAACAGAAAGTACATGATCGATTTAAGCGGTCATTGTGATTAAAATAAATGCATGCTGTTCATTTTCAGAGGTATCTAACTTGTAATCTGCGCACAGCAGTTTACACATATTCCTGATGCTGCTGAAAACTAGATTGCGTCCTCGAAAGGTCGACACTGTCCCGTTTCTTTTCGTCGCTTTCCACCATGTAATAGGTTTCATTGTAGAGCTGCTCCTCCTTTCTTCTGCGTTTGCTGCATCTGAACAGCACAATGATCCCGGTGACGAGCAAAACGCCAGCCGTGGCCCAGCCGATGAAGAGTGCCTGCCCCATCTCGCGCCTCTGAGCATCCAGCAGTGTTGGGTTGTAGAAGTTACTGATGATAGTGTGGGCCACCCAGCTTACAGGGATGAGTGTGGTCAAAAAGGAAAGCAGAAACACACTCCCCCCTAAGGCCAAGATGATGTTCTTGCTCTTTAAATTATCACCCAAACAGCTGCTCTTCTGGCTCCCGCATCCTGTGAGGAACAAGGCGATGGCAGCCAGGGCTATGGAGACGCACATGAGCGCCCTCGCAGCCTGCAGCTCTGGTGGGAGAATTAGCAGTGAGTCATAAACCTTGCATTGCATGTTAAAGTTAGCTTGTCTGTAGCAGTTCATCCACAAGCCCTCCCAGAGTTCCTCCATGACAATGATGTTGGCACCAATGAAGGCAGAAATCTTCCATGTGGGCAGAGCAGTGGTGGCTATTGTCCCACACAGCCCGATGGCGCCCAGGACCAGAGCTAAAACCTCCAACTTTGCCTGCATTGTTAGAGGGCAAAAGTTTCGACTCTCGTCTCCTGTCTAGTAAAAACACAGCTCAGTGCATGTCTTTTACAGAGCTCTAGATCTGTGATAATATCAGCACTTTGTGTAATGTTATCCTACTGGTTTCAGTTTATCAGATTGCTAACTATACATTACATAGGCTTTTTTTTTTTTTTTTTTTGCAAGAATATGACCATGGTAACATGAATGTCTTGAAAGCTTGGTTTGGGTACCACAAGGTTTCAAACAAAGCCTTAAAGTATTATAAGTAATGCCTTGAAATTAACAGCACTAAATCAGCTTATTGAAAATTGAGAGAAATCCCAGAAAAAAAGGCATGTGTGGCCATCCTCAGAGGCAACACATGCTCATTGTTTTCAATGCAAGCCCACATACAGATGACTACATGCAGATGGTCCCATTTCCCAGCAACAAGAACTCACATTCACATCTACCTCGTTGTGTGTGTGCGTGTGTGTGCGTATAATACATCAGATGCAAGGAAAATTCAGTTAAGTTCTGCAGTGTGTTTTGTTTTATACCGCCTGCGATTGGAAGTGTAGATTAATTTGTTTCACGAAGGGCGCTTTCTAGATGTGTCCGGTAGTTGGATAGCTTTAGAAATGCCCCCCATCCAACACATTTTCAGCGTCTGGGTTCAGCCATTTCTGTAAATTTCCTCAACAGACCAGCTTTAGCACGCGCACCCTCCTCCTCCTCCTCCTCCATGACTGTGGTTTTTCACCTTGTTTGTGCTGTCAGCACTGCTGAGGTCTGATGTGGTCAGATAGTGTTAAGCCCTAAGCAAGCTAATAAAGTAGTAAAATGAATTAATTAAAATCACAGTTTTAACTTAAAGACTAAAAATCTTCTGTACATTAAAAGAGCGACTGATGTCAGGTGAAGAGGAAACAACAAGAGGGGTTTTCGGAGTGAAAAAGCCGCTCCTTTATTTAAACCTGATTTGGTCTAGGACACACAACCTGTTCCTCACCTTGTTTCTGTGAAGTAGGCGAGGCAAAGAAGAATGGTACAACAGAGAGAGATGTTTTAGGAGAGGTCATAAAACAGGAACAGAAACTGTAAAACCTGCTGAACAGGTTTGCTGAGTGATACCATCGTCACATCCCCAGCTGCTTTGAATGTCAACAGATATGCTGGTATACAGAGAAACCTGCAGCTGAGAAGAAACCCGCGTCGCTGTCAGTATTCACTGCTGTGAATTTAGAGTTTAGAAATTTAAAAATATACGATTGAACTAAGATGAAACGGTGCAGGTTAATGATTGCAGCGTGGCACGAGCCAGAGCAGAAATGCTTGCCAACGGCTGAATGTAAATTACAAATTCCTGGAGCCTAGTTTAGTCTTTAAAATTTGATACAACAGTTAGTGCGGTCATCACACTTTCCTGAAGCTAAATAAGTTATGTGTACCTTTCTGGTGTACAAGACAGAAACACACAAACACACACAAAAAAAACCCCAAAGTAAATCTTCATACATGAGAAGCTGGAACCACCAAATGTTAGAGAAATCTGTGATGAATTTAATATTGTGTGTAGGTGTTCATCTGTCAATCTACTGTCAATCATTTGGCTTCTGCTTTTCATTACAGCTAAAAACGTGAGCACTTTCACCATAAAACTGAGCTAATGTATAAACTGCAGCTGTGTATTATTCCTAATATGTTTATTACTACTAATCCACTGCGAATACATCACAGTATCTTTTTTTTCTTCGGTGTCTTCAACATTTAAAATTTAAAAGTCTGACACGAATGCTGAGATTGTTAGCTAGTACTGGCACGCAATAGTACACATCAGAGTGGCGAGCAGGTACATCCTTAGAGATGTTATGCACTGTGGTTACACAGGTTAATTCTAATTTTTTAAATGTCCAAATATTAGTTCTTATATAGATTACTGTTACAAAGTGTTTATAGAGTAATGTAAACTTGGAGTGGTCTGTGTACAGACACACAAAGCAGGTTAAATGGATGCCTACTCAGCAGCACCACCCGCTGACTCCAATTTGTAGGTCCATAAGTATTTGGACAATTACAAAATGTTCAATTATGCTTCCTGTTGACTATATGGTCGAGACAGCAAACACAACACACAAATGTTGCGCTTGCTAGCAATTATTAGCACGCAGATGCCACATGAATCAATAGTACATGGCAGAGTGGCGAGCAGGCACTTCCTTAGAGATGTTAGGTCTTATCTATAAGTGGTGTATACAAAGGTTGGCTCTAATTTTTTACTTCAAAAGTTCTATTTATAAAGTGTACTGATATTCGTAGAAATATTTGAACAGTACATTATTAATACTTTAATTTAGAACTAATATTTGTACAAATGTACTAGATGAGTGTGGTGAACTACTTCAAATGAAGACTCATAAAAACTGTAATTAATCCAACAATAGAGCGTCTGAACTGTGGGTAACTGGTGAAGGACAGGACAGTTATTTCTCTGCTCTGTTTTATAAGAGGTATTGTGTAGTTTAAGATCCCACATGTTCTGTACCAGCAAGCACACAGTACAAAACAATATCTTAAGCTTTAACAGCAAGCTTATAATGTTGTTTTGCACTTTTTATTTTAAATGGCAATGCCCTGTTTTAAAGACTAATTGAAATGTTGAATAGTCTGCCTCTAGATACTGCAACTAAAGCAAGTTTAAAAAGTACCTGATACGTAATGCTGTACAGCAGCACCACCTGCTGACTTCTTTTTTTTTTTGTACATTTAGGCCCATAGTTATTTTGACAATTACACAATGGTTGTAATTTTGCCCATTTTTGTGATTAAAGTGCAGACTTTCAGCTTTTAAATAGAAGCACTGAATTAACTGTTTAGTAATTACAATAATTTTTTTATGGACATCTTAAAATCATTTTAAATATAAGGATTTTTGTTTTGAACTGGATGAAAATCCTTTGCAGTCACCGAATGCCGTCAGCGATGGTGCTGCCATGCCTTTACTGCAGCCTCCATTAGTTGCTGCTTCTTTGTGGGTCTCTGCGTTCAGTTTGGGTCGAGATCAGGTGACTGGCTTGACATTGAGGAACATGCCTTTTCTTCAGTTTTGCAGCACTTGGCTTAATTAGACCAGAGTATAGCTCTGTACACTTCACAGTTCACCCTGCTACTTCTGTCACCAGTCACGTCATCAATAAACTGGTGTTTGTGCCGTAACATTGCCTCCACCATGTCTGACAGATGATCTGGTCTGCTTTGGATCACGAGCTTTCCTTTCCTCCTCCATACTTTTCTCTTTCTGGCACAAGTTAATCCTGGTTTCATCTGTCCAAAGAACTTTTTCCAGAACTGGGCAGGCTCTTTTAGACAAAGTATAATCTGGCATTCTTGTTCTTGAGAGTAATCAGTGCTTCGCACCTTATTGTTAACCCCTTGTATTCATGAAGGCATCTCCTGATTGTTGACCTTGACAGTGATACGCCTACGCCCTTGAGAATTTTCTTGGCTTGGTTAGATGTAGTGAAGATGTTTTTCTTAAGCAGGGAAATAATCTGCGATGCTACACTTTAGTTGTCTTCTGTGGTCTTTCGGGCCTTCTGGTGTTGCCGAAGCTAACCAATGCATTTGTGCCAGATTGCTGAGTTGGACACGCCTAAGGTTTTTGCCGTCTCTCTGATAGGTTTATTTCAGTTCTTCAGCCTAACAATATCCTCCACTTGCATCAACATATTGTAGGACTTCATATCGTCCAACACTTCAACCCAAATCAACTTGACGTCTTATATCTACTTAATTGGTTCAGTAATGAGGGAACAGGCTTCACCTGGCCATGAATCTGCTTGTCAGTTAGTTGTCCAATTATTTTTGATTCTCTGTAAGTGGGGGGTGCTGTCTATGAAAAAGGCTGTAATTCCAAAACAGTTGATGCAATGCTTTTGTTAAACCATTTGAATTAAAGTGGAAATTCTGCTCTTCAGAGTTTACAGAGGCAAAAGTTCAGAAATTGCCATTGTCCAAATACTTAATTTAACACAGGCCAATTAACAGTGGGTACCAGTAGATGTGACTAATATTATTTTAATTGTTGTTTCTGATATTTTCTCTCTGTCTTGGATTTTATTTCATCATTCTCCTGCTTGTTTTGTATTAGCAAATAACTTGGATGAATAAATAGATTCAAAAGATAACGATTAATAAATAATCCCTTTAATTGGGATTGTTCAGTTTATCTCTTGTGAGGTATTCAATCAACCAGCCATATCTGTATTGTACTGCTACACATCAGACGGCTGTAAGTCTGAAGAGATCTTTTCCCTTGATCTAAAAGGAGCACCAGAGCTTTAGTGGTGGGGGTGGTGATTGACAAGGATGTGCTGGGTGGGGGTGGGGGGGCAGCGAGCTCAGAGTTATAAAAGAGGAGATAAGGTTGTGAGTACCACTGATTGTGGAGTGCTGCCATTCTTCCTGATGTTAGCTTGAAAATGCTGATGAAAATTATTCTTTGCCAAGGAAGCTAAGAATTGAACAATAGCTGAAGGACTACAGCTCATAACGGGGATGTAATGTTTTGACTAATGGGAGGTACAAGACGACCTGTTACCTTCATTATTATTATTATAAGAGATCTCAAACTCAACTTCCTTAGGCTTAACGTCACATTTTGTAATGTCTTTGTCATTAGGACGGTTAGCATTCTCTAGACAGGAGCGATTTGAGTTTTCGGCTGCTTCTGAAATAGAGGGCCAATGGATTAAAAAAACAAACAAACTTGGAGTTCGATGACTTCAGGGCTGAGCTGATCCATTGATTATAAATGGGTAAATTCCATTTTATGTTTATCCTTAAAGAAGCAAAAACCCAACTGCCACCTATCTCTCCCACTTGATCTACAACGGCTCAGTTATCAAAGTCCAGTAAAAAAACAAACCAAAAAACAGGATACAGTAGAAGTAAGTATCCAGTAAATATTGATTTGCTAAAACACGTTCCTGTTTTGATTTGATGTTTTGTAAGGTTGTGAGCAAAAAGGAGGCGCTGGAGAGGGTCTTTGTGCAGCCATTGTTTATCTTTGCTGATGCACTTCCTGATTTTTGTCTGTTCCCCCTCGCCGCTCAGTTGCACATATTTTATCTCTCTCTCTCAAAAAAAAAAAAAAGTGACAAAAAGAGCTTTGATAAAAGAGGAAATGGCAAGCACACTCGCTGAAATAAAATAGCTTCTCAATGCATTATGATCTCATCTAATAAAAGGAATTATTAGTGATACTTTCATACTCATTTACTGAATATGTACAGTGTTCATGGTCCGCTTTATAGCTTTCACAGAGATTAATTGCTGTTAGTGCTTGTTTACCTGAGCGTGATTTCTTTGGTTGCCGTTATGTGAAAACGCCACGCTGACTGCAGCCATTTGTCTTTTCTGTGATGATGGGGATTTATGTTGTTCGCCATCACTGTCGGCCGAAGCTATCAAAAACACTAAGTGCTTCTTAATGTCTTTATAAAGTTCATTTTTCCAGTTTTGTTTCGCAATTGCAGTCAGTCTCTAAGTGTTGCTTTAAGGTAGTTGAGCATCGATTAGTCACTTAGTGCACAGGCGTGTCGGCCTGACATTTTTCTCCCGTCACAAAATCGTTCTGCAGACTTGGTATCTGTTGAGCTGCAGGGAGTAAATGAGGCTGTTGATTAAAATCACACCAACCACTGATGTTAAATTATAAGTAGGAAACAACTGTATTTATTATGATATCATTAGATTTGTATATACACACAGTAATAAAAATGCAGTCTTAGTAGCACAATGAGTTGTTTACAAGTATGACTTCTTTCATTTCCAAACGCACTTTTCCCTTGATTGCTTAAGCAAATTTGGACTTTCTTGGTGGGGGGGGGGGATTGTTTGTTGCTGACAAATTAATTTACATATGAATAAATAAGATTGCATTGTATTCCAATACCAGTGAAGAATCATTTTGAACACACAAGACATTTTCAAAGATGCTGGAGTCTCTTTCAGAAAGCGAGTCTACAGACTCTAAGCTAACCCTGAGACGGAGTTCAGAGCTGATCACAGCTGCTTCAAACAGGGACAGAAATGCAGGTAAATAAAGAGATTAAAATATGGATGTGAAGTTTCCGTCTGTAAATTCTTAGCTGTGCACTTTACATCTAATGATAGTGGATATATTTTAAAGTTTGTAGATGTTTCAACATGTAATGCTGTCAGAACACACTGAACCTATGCCAGCTCATGTTTCAAAACTCACTTTTAAACTAGATCTAGTTTATTCTTTCTAGTCATGACAGCTGCACTACAACCAGCTCTACGCAGATGTATTTACACAATCATGTTAAAAAAAACCAATCATGATTCACTCGTCACTATGTAACAAATGATTCACTAGTGTCTTATGTGTCTAAAGCTTCATACAGATTAGCAGGGGCGCAGCTATGTACTTTGAGGTAAATGCGGACACATTTTAGCCCCCCCCCCCAAAAAAAAACCCACAGGGGGAGGGGAGGTGAAGCAACACAGGGGCGCCTAATCAGCGCCGTGCCTCTGTTATTGATCATATCATATGCACAGCTGTTAAATACAGAAATAATTTCCCCGCATCGCTATGGCGTCCCCTCTTGTGCGGTGCCCCTATGCAGTGCATTTACTGCATACCCGCTTTTTGCACCACTGCAGATTAGTGCCAAACTGTAGCAGTGCACGGTAAATGTTTCAGTGCTTCAAACTGGTGGACAACCTGACAGGTGCCTACGTGGCCACACAGAGTTATAAAAGGCATGTTTGGATTTCATTAAGAGCTATACTGATCTCTATCTGGGGATCCAAGGTGCTTCATCACAAGAAGCCTCCCACTGAGCAGCCGAGTTTCCCCTTTCACATCAGGGCTAACAAACTCATTTCTCTAAACCCGCTTCCTGGAACAGACTCCAGATATGTTAATTATCTACAATACCAAGCGGTGCCAAGTGGAGCGTTAATCAATGTGTACGAGTGGTAATACTGAAAAGAAAGGGGGAAAAAAGTCATCGAAATGGTTTCACAGTAAACAAAGATGCACAAAACAGCCGAATTCAAGTAAAACAGGATTATGTTAAATTAAAACAATTAACTCCCTTGTTGCTTTGACATGGGGAGTGTTACATAACTCCACTATTAAATGTAATAAAAAAAACCAAAAAACAAACGATCTTCCAGAGTATAAGAGAGCTTTAAGTTAACAGCAAATCAGAAATCAAATTATACATCAGGAAATATGTACCGAAAACATGTCAGTGTATATTCATGTGAAAATCCACAAGTATAGTAAACTATGCAAGACAACTGTCCTTTGCAATTAATTATTCTATTTCTTTAAGGACAAATAATATACAGCCCTTAACTATGATAATATCTCTGAGTAACACAGACAAAACAAATATTTATGTTCTCACAATAACCAAATTTGGCAACAGCAGGCAGGACTAAAGAACGCTGCCCAAATGTGCAAACCATGCCAATCAAAGCAACTGATTAGACTCTGTGATTGTAGCGTTATTTCAACCCTCAAAGCTTACACTTGACTCTCATGTAACAGCATTTGAATCAGGATAAAGCTCCCTCATTCTGGCTTCCTGTATTGCTCCACTAATATGGTTTACCTGTACAAAAAGCATTCAGCATAAGGTAAAGAAGGGTATATCGTCTACTAGCTGTGCAATATACATCAATGCTCATGCATTGTTTGTGATGACTGACCTTTATGGAGCCCGTATAAAGCTGTCTAAAACACTCGCCGTCTAGCTTTTGTCGTCAGTTTTTATGTGGCACAGTCTGGGGATAAACCTGATTGCTCCCTTCTTACCCAAATCTCATCTTTCTTTGTCAGCTCTTCCATCTCGTCATCGATCATGGTTCTCTGCTTCTCCGTGTCAGGTGTCTCGCTGGCTGTTAGGGACTTAAGGCTTTCACTCTCCTCACTTTCCACACCCTCCAAGGTCAAAGCCATGATGGGGGCCTCCAGGTCAGCCTCAGTGGACGCAGGCGTTGGTGTCTGGCAGAAGTCGTTGTCGTCGTCGCTAAGGATGTCAGTCTCTTTCACCTCTTCCTGGTCTTCATATTCTTCTAGGTCAAATTGTTCTTCCACCCAGCGGTCTGTGTCACCTGCCAAGTCAGGCTGCTGCTGATCTGGTTCTTCCTCCTCCTGTTGGGACCGTTTTAAGCCAGGCTCCTCTGGTGAAGCGAGGTCTTGCTGTTCAGGATCCCCATCAAAAACAATATCCGTGTCTATGGTGAAACGGTTGCGCACCAACTTCCTTCTGCCCAGTGTCCTGGTTGGGGCAGATGCTGCAAAAACCAGCACATCAGGAAGATAAATTATTATGAACTTAACACTTTGAGTACATTATTTTGGAGTCTGGCATTTTAAAATTATTCTTCATAGTTTAACATATAAATGGTTAAAACCATAAATGAAAAGCTCAGAGTCTCTCTGTGCCTGTTAAGAATAAATTGGGGCATATGGAGCTATTGGGTTAATGCATCCACAGACTGGCATTCACCTGCTCTATTTATAGTGGGACGGGCTCCCTTCAGGGCACAGAGCCGTTTTCCTCCAAAGGGTACATACTGCTGGTTCAGTGGTAAACTCTCCGTTTTAAGGAGCTGCCGGCGGTGCTTTTCCCGCAAGATGGAGTGGACTGTCTTCACAAAGTCTTTTCGGTTCTCCGGAGAGCTGAGAAAGAGAGACGGTTTGTCACTTTGTTAGATAGCAGATGGGACTTATCAGTGGCAAGCTGTAATCTGCAGTGTAACTGAACCTCCTTTAGCAGAGATCCTCACCTGCAGCACAGGTGAAACGTCCTCTCTGGTCTTCCTTCTGACTCTGATCTGGTGTGGACAATCTCACACACAGCAGAGCCCTCGCCATCTGAGGGATAAATCAGTACTACTGTGATCTGTCATATTAAGATATTCTAAAAACAATCATCACTGGGATTTAGAAAAGTAAAACAAGTGTTTTAATAAAGCTTGTAATCTAGTTTACCCGCATTGGCCAAGGACCGGACTTGAAGGGCATCAGTTGGGATCATGTGACGAAATCGGAAGGGATCTTTTTCTTCAGAAGACACCGAGACCCGATGGGAGCCACCCTTCAGTCAAACAAAGGAAATGTTTTTGCTCTTACAGCTGATCGACTGATGATTTTAAAAATCGTTTTTGTGACACCTACCATTTTCTTCTTCTGCTTGGACCCTTCTTTGCAAACAAAAACCACTGCTGTTTTGAACACTGGAAAGCACCAAAGGGGGAAAAAAAAAGTTATCACGAGTTCGGAGGACATGTTAAATCAACAAATATAACCTTCCAGGGAACAGTAGTCTTTATGTAATAAAACTAAATAGGCATAATTATAGGTGAGAATAAGCTCTTAATAGTGAGTGATTTATACCTAAATAAAAAGAGGGTCATCTATGGACAGCACTTTATTCTATGCAATTTCAGTATTTTGTCTGCCTTATATCAATGGACAATGTCTTTGGACTGTGAAAGGAAGGCAGAGCACCTGGAGGAAACCCACGCAGGCACAGCGAGAACATACAAACTCCACACAGAGAAGCGCTGCAGTTAGCTCTAAGGCAGCAATGCTAACACCTGCATCACTATGCAGCCCACATAACAGTTAGCTGAAATTTTGTTAAGTGCTGCTAATCTGTCACTGATGGGAGTGTAAGGCATTTTAATTTTTTGCATATTTACTAGGGGATAACTTCCAAAATGTGTCCTAATACATGCACGTTCAGTTTGTGCCCGTTTCAAATGTGTTGAAATTTCAAAATTGATTGGGGGGGAGAAAAAAAACAAACAAACCTACATACACGTATTATTCATTTATTATATAATCAACAATCCTGGCATACCAAATGTAGCCATCTGGGGTTCTTTCTTCCATTTTCCTAAGGAGGCAGGAGGGTTAATCCATGTCACAGTGTTGTGGAGCAGCAGATCACCCATCGACAGATCAGCAACCTGGTAATTGCAACAAAATAATCAACCAATCTGTGTCACCGTGCATGTCACCTGCGGCTGACGGAACAGAGACGAGCCACGTTTGACCGATCTACCTCTTTCTTTTCACTGCTCTGCTCGATGATGAGCTGATCGAACACAGCTCCGAACTCCTCGTGGATCTTCTGCATTTCATTGATGTGGCTGGCAACCTTGTTCATGGCTTTCATGGCAACTGCAGTCAAGCACAGACGACCATGTTAAGAGGTGAGCTGTTGGATATCCGTGTTCTACCCCAAGGTTCATTTTGTCTTACCATCAAGGTGGTAATGCTCCTCGCTGTCTGGGTCTGTGAGCGAATAGAGCTCCTTCAGCAGGAGGGGATACTTGAGAACCCTCTGTATGGGTTTGATTAGGTAAGACTCCAGTGTGGAAGAGTGCTGCTGCTTGGGGTTTCGCTCATCCAGAAAGGCCTTAAAATTGGGGTCAGTTTTGGCTGAAATGACCCAAAAAAAAAAATGAAGTTAATGAAACTCCTCCACACGTTACTTTTATTTATCCTCTCTGACTGATACACAATGGTTTACTCAAGTATTTTCACTAATGTTCTTGAAGTTCTGATTATTTATGTTTGGCCTGTTATTATGCAGGTTACTGTGGTGCACGCATGCTTTGTCTTGCGTTAGAAATGACCATAAGCCACATCAAAAGGACTGGATTGTTTTTATGTTTTCATAGAAGGGTCATTTATCTACAAGCAGCTAACCATGAGTGGGCACAACAAAAATCTGTTTACTGCTCTTTTTTTTTCTTTAAAAAAAACAAAACAAAAAAAAAACAGCTTTATCCTAATAGCACCTCCTTAAACACTGTGGCAGATAACCAGTTGACTCACTGAATGTAAATGCAGAAAACAAAGCCATCTACTCAAGTCCTGAAGGGAGTGGGTGTACTAGCTAGAGAACAGACACTGTTCAAGACTGCTCATTATGTACCATACATTTCTACAAAGCTTTTAGCTCTGGGAGCCTGCAGCTTTAAAGTATGCATGGGTCAGATGGACAGCAGCGCAGAGCAGATTTATGGAGCTTTGCAGGATCATAGTTGATGGATAAATGCATCTTCTCCTTTGAGGAGGAATGCACCTCAGAAGCATATTTACTCACCCTTTACGAGGACCTTGGGGACTTTGGTGTGGCTGGCGCAGAAAGCACTGTAGAGTTTAAAACGATCTGCATAGTACAGGAAGGAGCCTCCGAGGGAGAAGAGGATTTTCTGTAAGAGGAGTTACTGAACCATTACTTCAAAGAGTTCAGGTCTTTAAATACTTTTTGTTGTGCATTTTACAAAAGGAGTCTACCTTAAACTGATCCACTCTCTCCAGTTTCTCCAGATCAGGAACCAGCCTGGTCCCGTCTTCCAGAGTCTTGAGAAACTCAACTTGGAACTCCACCATTTCTGGCAAATTACCAAACAGTACATCCAGCTAAAAGAGAAACACATTTTAAATGAATGAATCATTTTAACATGTTCCACTGTTTCTCAAAATATTATTCTCAGTCACTTGCTACACCTAAACTGCAAAAATAAAAAAGCCAAAATTTAATAGAATCAAGTGAATCTCATTGTTAAAAGTGCATATAAAACATCACTTTGTTTTCAAACCTCCCACCTCTCACTTCATCCAGCCCTCTCGTCCTCACACACCACAGCTACACTTCACATGGTTATGTAACCTACTTTTCTTAGAACATTTCAACAGTCCTGGCATTTAAAAGCCAACATACCCCATAAAAGGCATGTGGGGAACATTTGACATACCTCATCCTGAGTGAGGAAGGTCTCCTTCTGCAGGGGGGTTAAATATCTCCCAATGAGGCAGTTGAGATCCTGCAAAGAAAATCATAAAAGAGTGAGTAAATTCTGTTTTAGTCGGGTCCGTCTCATGCTACTCTGTGAAATATGGACACACGTGTGAAAATATTTTTAAATAAGTCTCATATTTTTAACAGTCGGAGTAGGAAGAATACCCAAAGGAGCTGGCGGGTGCTTTCTGCGTGCATTTTAAGGGAAGAGGAGTTCAATGGAGACACATTTAAAGAACGGCAACACTGACCTAAGCTGAAATTTGAAAATTCCTGGCAGCCAATAGAAACGTGAGACTCGGAGCCGAAATGATCTGTGCTCAGGCCGGTTGAAAATAAACAGAAATAAAATGTATAGATTATGTTACTATTGCATTAAATATTGATCTTAAAGAATAGCATATGAGAAACATTTCATGACCAACATCAGATTTGTTGACGCGTTACCGACCGCTGCAGCACTGCGATGCAAAAAGTTAAACTGGAAATCAAAATCAAGCATTTTGCCTGGATTTATTGCAATACTGCAGCTCCCACCTCTGCACACGCAGACATAAAAATGCACCATCAATCATGCACAACATGATTTCTATATTAAGTATATCTGTGCCCCACGAAATAGGGTATAACATTTTAGTTAGTCTTGACATTATTCCATTACAAAGCATCGCTAACCCAGTTATTCCACGGAGCCATATTTATACTGGGCTGAGGAAGATTAGGCAATATCCAAGCAAGGGCACAGCTGTGTCCTCCTCATATCTCCCGAGACACTGGGATAAATATGAATAGGTCATGCCGAATGGGTAACGTGTAAGCCTAACACGACCTAAGGCAGACAGAAACATGGATCGATGGACGGGAGTTACAAACGCACTCACAAACACCATCTGCCTCTTACAAGTAAGATGACTGATACTGACTTTGACATAGGTGCGCTCGGTCTCCACGAGCTCACAGATGACTTTGCGGAGCTTGTCGGCATCAGAGAGCTGTCGAGGAGTTACGGGAGGTGGAAAGGGTGATTCCGGGCTCGGCGAGGATGACACGCTCTCCAAGGAATTCATGTCATGGAGACTGCGGCAGAAAGCGGCGACCTGCTCCGTACTCTGGGAGGGGGAAAAGAAAAAGTATTTTGAGTGGCAAGAGTTAAAACGTGATGAAACGGTCAGTCCAAACTAAAGTCTTAAAAGGAAAACCACAAAAGCAGAAGCGCAGATATTCGGATGCAGATGCCACCTTCTACCTACAGCTGTGCACACGTCCATGACTGTGCAGCAACTGAGCCTGGAAAGAGGCAGTAAGGCAGCTCTTTAAAAAAAATAAATAAATAATTTGCACTAATTTGGTCTATTTTCATTCTGTCATAACAATGACTTTCCACCTCCCTCTCACTCACATCGCTCTTTTCCCCTGGTGCTTTCCTCCTACTGATGGATCGGCGGTGTAATGATTCAGCTCTTTCACAGAATCAAAATATACACACAGCGGTGTCTGTCCACATACAGTATGGGTTGCCGTGGTGACCAGCCCTGATGTGGATTAGACTATCATTTCGGGCAAAAATAGACCCCACTCAGCAGCAGCCTACAGGCCTGAACTAGTATTGTTACCTTGCCCTCAGTAGGCTGAAGCCTCAGCATCCATAAATATAAACTGGCATTTTGGCTTTTCGATCAATACAAACACAAAACAGAAGGCGCAAAGAGCATAAATCATTTCCATGAAAGCCGCATTCATCCTGTGAGGAAAGCTTTCATGAGAAAAATCAAGCAAGACAGTCACAAAACAGGAACCACTGGGAGCTGCAGTCATCACAGAGTTCATAACTGGAAGCTGAGAGATGTGCGCTTTGCTTCTTATGGCCTTTTATAGGATAGACAGAAGCCGTCTGTCCGGTAACATATACAGTCTCCCATAGGAAATAATGAAATTATTCATCCACACAGCTGCACAGGATAAAACGTTATGATCTTAATTAAGATCCCAGCAACAGTCTTCACATCTAAACAACTTTGTTTTTAATTATGAGATATTACGGCCCCTAAACAAGCAAGAATATTTTTTCCAATATTTACCAAAGTGATGAAAAACAACCACAGGCTTGATGTTCTTTGCTGTCATTCACTAAAATATGATGGGAAAAAAAAAAAATACAACCGAGCAGAACAGAGCGCAGAGTGTTATCCAGCGACCGTTGCGGCTCTTCTCGTGCAGCTTTGCAAATGACCGTGGTTTGTTATCAGCTTTGTTATCTAATCAAAGAGACGTTGATATGTGAGGCACGACAGCCATTCGTTCCTCCTGACAATGTTCCCAAATTACGTACGCGGCTCTCAGCTAAACAGATGAACCGGGAGGTGCTCCGTCTGTAAAGGTAGTGTTGCGAATGCATCTTAGGCCAGTGTGCAAATCTATTCTTTGCTACGATTTGTGAGCGCCGGTGTTAAAACCAGTTGCATGCAGAGTGATTTTTAAAGTCTTGTGAAACTCGCAGCTGATGATAAAGTTCGGTAGATTATACATGAAAGTGAGCATGAAATACAAGAAAGAAATGCAAAACGACACAAACACATTTTAAGCGTGCAGAAAAACGGAGGAAATGTGTAAATCTGATTCTTTTCCGAACATTTCGTCAACTGAGCTCATCAAGTTTTACTGAGCCTAGTAAGAAAGAAAGTCACAGTCAAGTCATGCTCTTCACAATCTGGGCTAATTAACACTATGACAGCTTTGGGGTGCTTGGAAACTTGTTATGTTAGAGAGGAGAGAAAGAACAGGGAGGGGGAGTAAAAAAGAAAAATCAAAGCCTTCGGTATCTATTTAAAAGAACAATATGTAAATCTGAACAGCTGTCACAGATAAAACTGAGATGCCAGACACAGTTTTCCCCCAGCAAATTAAATATAGATTAAAAGCCGCTTCAAAGAATAGAAGCGTTGATGGGGTAGGGAGAAGACTGCGCGCCTGTCCTCTGGAACTGAAGCCTGAGATCACAGCTCGAGGTGCCAAGACAGAAACTCTGAAATGGTCGGAGCAGATCCTCCAAGTCATGTAAAGTCCAAGCCATCTGCGGTAAGACTTTGGACAACTGGCTCCTATATTCTCCTATTATATATCTTTTATTTTGGCATCTCCCGGAGCACTCCAGTGATTATGGGGCAACTCTGCGACAACAGTGACTCACAGCTTCCTGTCGTCTGTCTGTGGCAGCCAGCGAGAGGTGTGAAACCAACGCTGAGAAGGACAGGTGCTTTTGTTTTTCTTCTCACTGCAATGAGACAACAGCTCGCACAGCAGCACCATGAAATAAGCAGGTAAAAAAAGGCACATGCATGAAAGAAGTCTCACCAGATGAAGCATGTCATAGATGGAGTCTGTGGAGCGCTTGCTGTGCTTGCTCCACTTGAGGATGGACATAGCCGGGTGCAGATGGACAGTCAGCGTCAGTTAAAGTACCAGAGAGGAAAAGACTCCAGGCTTCAGGAAGAGTAAAGTCTACACTGCGCCTCTCCAATACATTCTCACCCCTTTTGTCTTCCTGGTTTTAAAATAAATAAATAAAGGCACAAGATGCTGTGGTGCCTGTGATGAAGGATGAGTGGAGCTGCTCAGCCTCCTCCTCTCCGCCCACCAGCACTTACAGCCTTCCAACTCCCCTTCTTTTGCTCCTTCACAGTCTGCTGTAGCTTTGTCACCAGCGTTCTGCTGTTTTCTCTCCCTGCCTCCTCTCTTCTTACAGGCTGGGTAAACTTAGGCACACTGTGTGAGTGTGAAGATCTGGTCAGCTCCAGCAGCATTGTAAATTAGTCCCGATAATCCTCCAGAGTGGGGAGAGGGCAAAAGAGCAGGAGGGGGAAAAAGAGTCTCCTCTTCAAGGCTGCGGTGGAGCAGGATTGGCTGGGTAAGCCACGCCGCAGTGGAATACAAATGCAGGATTTCAGGGAAAGGGGAGCTGCCGAGGAGCAGGCTAGAGAGTGGGTGAACTGCGGTGCAGCATTTAACAAGTCCCTGTGATTAACTCAAGCCCTGAAAATGCCACAGCAGTGGAAACACACACACACACACTTGCTGTTATCACCACACATTTAGACACCCCATCTCTGAGGGGGCTAACAACTGAATATCATGCCTTACTTTCCAGTGTGTGTCAGTAATTTCCTACTTTCCCAGAATGCCCCACATAACGAGCACACGTTTATCATTAAGAAATGGTATTGTATAGCCAACCAAATTAGCGACCGTTACTCAGAGCACAGAAGGATGCTGCACTGAGTTCTGGTCTATTGAGCCTGTAGCCAGAGTGCATGAACTGCCATCACTGATAAATGATGTAGGTGGTCTGTGCCAAAGTATTCGCTTTGAATATGTAGTATGTAATGAGGTTATACTGCAAACAGCTTTTTAAAACAATAACAAGGCAGAAGAACAATGGCGGTGCTTTGCTCTCTTACATCTCTTTCAAAGCACAAATTAAAAATTTGCAAAGGTTAGGCTGGTCATCTCTAACCGACAGCGACTGAAAAAGTAGGGACTCTGAAGTGTTACGCTTTCCGACCCCTCTGCATCAGCAAGCAGAGATTCCATCTTTTCAATGACTGCAGAAACAACTGTTGCCATGAGAAGTTAAATTATACACAAGGCAGATACCTGAAGTAACTTAGATGCAAATATTTATTATCACGTGGCTAAGCGATTCCCGAGCTGGTGGCGTAAACCTAGGCATCACGACCACATTTCAGATACGAGGACGTTAATCTCAACTCTTCTCGGCTGGGAGGTCTTTCAGAGCGCCGTCTCTTTAATCGTTCAAATACCTTCAACACCACACAAAGACGAAGGGGGTTCTGATCTTACAAATGTTAAAGGACCTGTAAGTAGATTTTTAAACAACTAGCCCCGTGGAGAATGAAAGCTACAAAATTACTTTATAACATAGCAGAGGACACAACCTTAACCACAGATTTTGCCCCTCATTTTGCTCATACCCTAAATCTATAATATTGCTCATCATTACAAAAAAAAGGCAGTTCCCTGGAATGGTTGCAATATTTGATTCATTGCCGCTCATTAAACAACACAAGTTCAATGGCGTGATTGAAACAGACGATGCATAAAGAAGCAGCAATGTGAGCGGTTCCGAATTTGAAGGGCAAGCAGGATGACTGAGGATATCACATCGATCCTTGGAGTTCTTCCAGCGAGCTCCCGGTTTATCCAGGTGCAACGAGAAATGATGTCGTTATCAAGTGTTGTCGTAAGAGACGAGAGATGAACCAATCTACAAGAAAACATGGGTGCCGTCATTCAGCCCAGCGCTCCTTTTGAAGGACTGCTACTTTGACAGTTTGTTTTTCCTCCAATTAGAAGGCTTTGTTAGTCGTAGCACTTCAGCAGCAACATGTAGATCTTTGAGACTTATTTGTCTCATCAGTCATGCCCTGTGCCTTTTTTATTATTTTTTTTAATCCATGTTCATTTAGAGTTAAAAATGAATCCACCCACAGTTATTACCTGGTCCTAATAACCTCGCATAATCAAGCAATTAGAATGCAGGCTTAATCAAACACATCCATCACTCGGGTCTGTCCTTCAAAAGGAAATGCCTCGTCTTGTCCCGGGTCTCCGGTGTATAAGGTACACTTCATGCAGCAATGATGAGATATATTTGTATTTAGGTCCCTTTGATTTAATCATGTCAGAAGCTCTGAAATGCCATCAGAGTTGTGTGTCACGAAGGAAGAGAGGAACCTGATACAGATTACATTGAGAAGCTTGGGGTTTAACACCCTCGTGTTCATTATGGATGCTGCTCTGCTTTCATAAACAGGATAAAATGAGCCAGTAACAGATGGTGAGTCAAACTGTGGTGAAGCAAAATGTTCATGAGTGCTTTTTCATAATACCAAACCTAAGAGGGGTGCTGTAAAGATCAAGGACAGGAAAGTAGCTTCGGAGCTGCCGTGCTACATGAAAGCCGGGTTGTCGGATGTTTTTTCTGCGGCGATACGAAGACTCCAATAAGAACAGTAATGAAGATGAAACGCCGTGCTCTTACCTTTGTGCACTCGTCGAACTCGCTGAGGATCTCAGAGTCGTCATCCAGACTGTCTCCTGAGCTCTCCAGAAACAGTCCCACCCCGTCGTCCAGGATTTCCTCTGACAGAAACAAAACAGTCACAAAAATGTGCGTCACAAAAGCTTTTTTCCCCTCTTTAAATTAGATTAATACATTTACTTGCCATGGCATTTTATTAAGACTTAAGACCTTCTTAAACTAATCTACTAAGCACACTGCTCAGACTGTCCTCTTTTTCCTGTTTGAAATCCAGTAAATTCATTGTGTTTGCATTAATGAAGCTGATGTCACTGAGGCTGATGGTCAGAAACCCAGTTCTCCTTGCATGGAAGTAAAAATGTAAGCTTGAGACTTCCTGCTCGTGCACTTCCGATTCATTCGTTCTATAAAGTGATTATATTCTGAGTGAGTTTGTAAACATAACCATACTGTGAGCATCTGATGGCTTTGATACACTTTAGATTTGTGGGAATTGAAGTTAAATTGTTAATTAACCTCTGCTAATTGGATCTATAAACGTGGAGATTGAAGCCTCAGGTGAGCTTTGAATTAGTATATGAAATACACTACTGTGCAAAAGTCTTGAGCCACCCGTCATTCACTATATTCCCTCGTCTACCTTCACACGCATATGGACTTGAGCGACATCCCATTCTTAGTCCGTAGGGTTTAGGATGATGTCGGCCCACCCTTTGCAGCTCTAACAGCTTCAGCTCCTCTAGGAAGGCTTTCCAAAAGTACTGTACTATTGTTGAAATATAGCATTTGTATTGTGTTTTTGTTTAACCTTGACTTTGTGAGAAAATGTCAGTGTAGAGATCTTCCTCTGCATCTGAGCGGCGCGGCGGCAGGTAGCAGAGCTGACGGCGGTCCACGGCAGGCAGGGTGTTGACGGTCAGCGCCAGCGAAGCTTGAGAGAATGCCGCCTTCATGTCTGAGAAATTAAGACTGTGCGAGTCTTTTCCATTTAACTGAAGTATTTCATCCCCCGCGTTTAGACCTGCAAGAAGATGCACAATCAGCTTTCGTCGTCAGCTCCAGCGTCCTGCCTCCAACGCCTCTGTACACTAGATAAACGTCTTCTCGCCCTTGAACTCCCATCTGGAATGTTAGAGTGGCGTTTTTAAGAAAGTCAAACCAAACTGGCGACTTTGGAGACCGTTAGTTCCAGATCTTTATACTTTTCTTTGCATTTCAGCCCCAAATGCACGACCCACTTCTCCATTCTGTGTGAAATATTAGCCGGTAACACCCTAACACATGCTGTGCAGAATTCCTCAACTGTTAAGGGACGCTGCACAGCATCCATCAGTGCACTCGATCTGTTCTACAACACTGACATCACTCGATCCTTTGACCTCATCACAGGAGAGCCAATGTGAAGCGGTCATGGTTAAGTGTCAGATTCGATGTAATTGTTCTTAAAGGCCAGAGAGAGGCATGACTATAGTAATCAGCACCCTTGAGAAGGGTTGTCCTCTAAAACCTTCCCTACCTGTTGAATGAACGGATGGTGGAAACGCTTAAAAAACAACTAATGCTGTTGTTCCTTATTTTTCATTAAAAAGGTAGCTCATCATTTCATGGATCCAAAGAGTGTTCTTTAGGTAGAAATAAAGGATAACGAACCTTTTGCAAAGGCTAAACCCCCCGCCTTTACATCAGTGATGTAGAGCTGCTGCACTCCATCCTCCTCCACCACCGAAATGGAGAAACCTGAAAACAAAAGGGAAACGTGGAGAGAGAGAAAAGGGAGGCATTTAGCAAACATCAGAGGGACAAATAGGGATGGTTATTAAAAAGAAAAAGAAAAAAAAGGTCAAGGAAAATCAATTATGCTCAAGAAAACAGAAATACAAATGAAATCTTTAACACTGCAGTATTCTAAATAAAGACCCAAAATTACTCTTACCATAACCAATCATGCAGGATTCGTCTCTGTCAAACTGGATTACTTTAGTTATTTTAGAGCAAAGCTCAATTTCTTTGTAAAGCTGCAAGGAACAAAAAAGAAGTCATTATACATCCTGAAACAACAGCCTACTTTATTCATAGCGTGGTGGGCGGGTTATTGACAGCATGGAAGGAGGGCATTAATTTTCTGTACTTTCAGACAAAGCAGCTCTAGCAGTTCTTTATGAGGAGAGTCTCCATGCTATGTCACGATTACATGATTTAATTACAACAAGAGGTTACAGATATTGTTTATAAAGCTTCTCCATAATTATTTTTGGTGCGTGGTTCTCCCAGGGAACTAGTTCATGAAATCGTCAGGCTAAAAATACAAACCCATCTGCAACAGGACTTTTTGCCTCTCGTGAGTCCTCATACGTTGTAAGTAAACAATTCCTGACGCTTCTTTAAATCGATTTCTTAATCATTTTTGAAGAGGCCTGAATGAGGAGGAGGGATTATATTCAAGACATCAGTGACATACCAAGTCACATATGTCCTCCTCTGGTTTGGGAATGTAGAATTGCACTTGATTTTCTATGAGGAATTTGAGCCGCAAGTAGTGTTTAGTGGCATCGAGCTGGTGAGCCTGTGGGATGAGCACAGAAAGACAGAGGGTGTTTATGCAGAGTCACAGGAATGAGACACCTTTCCCTAACATCACTGGCATTTCTCCGGTTAGAGGAGGCTTTCAGTTCAAGAGGTGCACGCAAAAAAAAAGAAAAGTAAATTATAGCTCAGCTCATTCAAGGCTCTGTTTTTTACCTTGCAGATGGACTCAAGAACACAGAGTGCAGACTCTCCCGGCTGGATGATCGTTAGCACAGGCTGGTCATTTGGCAGACACACCCAGGAGGGCGTGAGGTGGTCGGGGACCCAGATGTCGCTCTCTGTGCTGGGTCGTGGAAGGCCTTTCACGGTTCCCTCCTCACCTTTCTTTAAAAACGGAGACATCAAAAGCATTTAAACACATTTTACTGCAGAGTCTGATTTAATCAAGTTTGATAGCAATTCCAAAACAGTTTCAAGAATAAACCATCTTCACCAGTGCTTTCCATCTTCCTTCCTAATGCATTTGCTTAAATGGGGAATGAACAAAAAATTAAAAGCTCTATTTTGCCTGAGTAGCTGTTGCAGCTTGTAAACTCTCTGCTTTCTCAGAATGCATTAAGGGGTAATGTTTCACTGGTGTCAATGTTTTGTTGAGGAAGTTCCCACTTTTGTTTGACCAACTTCTCACTGACAAATCAATGCAAACATTGAATTATTAATCCTTACTGGGTTTTCCTTAGCAGGATCAACATATATGCCGTCTACTGGCTTTTTAATGGGCTCTCCACCATCAGCAAAAACCTGCAGGAGGACAGAGAAGGTAAAAATGGCAGGTCAGCAAGTCAAGCAGGTTGGATGCTTGAGAAATGGGCAGAAGCGGTCTTTCTGCTGACGGGTCAGCTGTTTTTAAGCGTGGAAATTCTGCAATGCTTTGATAATAAGTGTATGATGAGGGAACGCCTCCCAGACCTGGCTGACAGTTGGGTGGGCTTTTGTCTTTTTCTTTGAGGTAGTGTCCAGACCCCAGAGGGACGAGAACCTGCTCTTGCGCTTGCTGCAGGACCGAGACATGGCCTGCGTTCGCCGTCTCACTCCGGTCTCCGTGCGAGCTGCCACCTGCAAAACGGTAACGTCAGGTCAAAAAAAAAATGGATCAAATGAGGCGGCGACCACGTCAGATCGCATTTTAAAAAGAAAAAGAAAAAAATGAGTAATAACTTTTTAAGTGCAGCATATTACGAGGGGCTAACATGAAGAGGGGCATTTAAAATTAAGTTCATACGAGTCGAGAGAGGAAAGCTACAGTTCTGACAAAAGCAAATGTGAGTATATACAAAAAGCGATCAAGGAACATTTCACTGAGTGGTTTATGGAAATTAGCTTGTCTTAAGTGACTGAATAAATGAACATGGTAATCATACAGACACAGAGCAGTCAGATTTTATGTATTAAAGCTGGACTTGAACATTTCTAGGCTTCTTTAACTACGGAGAAATAAGTAAAAGGTACTTATATACGCCGAATTAAACACGTCAGCGCTGTGCCTGCAGCATGCTCTGAAACCAGCCTCGGCACTCATTCTGTCATTAGTTCTGTCAACATTTCCAGTGTACAGTGCTGATACAGAGTAAATTCAAGAGGAGTGAACGCGTGGGAAAGCTCTTAGCAGTTGTCTTTTGTTAGACATCCTTAACCGCTATCTCGCAGCTCAAACACCCACCTGCTCTGTAGCACTGCGTTGGTGGTGGTGAGAGAAAAAGCACCTGAATGATCTGTGAAACATATCTATAAAAAAAATCAGATGTTTTCTTTTACTACTAGTGCTTTTAGATGTGAAGTACATAACCTCTTCGCGGCAGCAGTGGGAGGCCAAACCTGAACTAAAACCCTCGCAAACGGGTGACCCATGTGAGACCAGAGCTCATAGTTTTATTATTGTGGGGTGGGGGGGATGTGGTTCGACACGATGCATTTTAGTTTTTGGATTCGACTGTCCTGCCAAGAGCATCACTGGATGTGCTCAGTGCTGCCAAATTTTGAGTGAGATACCTCATGGTCCTTTACTTAAAATATGAGAACAGGTTTGAGCTCTGCAACAGCCACAGTTTATGTTACTTAAGTGTACTTTAGATGGAAGTTTGGCTCCAAGATATTAATCCGTTCCAAAGCACGAGGTCAGTGTAAAGTATGCAGTTTGTATGTGTCACCGGCATAAATAAGGGCATTTAACACACGTGATGAACACACACACACAAAAAAAAAAAACCCAACAGTATTTACCAGCGCGTGGAAGGAAGAGACTGAAAATATGCCCAGCCGGCCCATTGCCAGCTTGGTGGGGCGAGAGGCAAAAGCCAGGAGGCGTTTGGGGTTCGGCAGCTCTCCTCCTTGCAGGCTGGCCAGGTAGCATCTAAAGCGAAATAAATCCATGTGAAACTGCTCCAGGTTCTGCTCCCACAAGAATATCTGCAGGTTGACAAGGGCACAACAGCGCGTCCGGTTAATAAATCATTAATGCTCTTGTGTGTCTGTCAACTTCAGACTAAGATGGAGCATCCCCTCGCTTCCACAGAAGCCCTGTTAGCACTTTTCTCAAAGTGTTGCCAACCTGCACTCTCCCTGTGCCTAATGGTTTGATGTTTATTGGGGCAGTAGAGCAGGACATTGTGATTATTCACCGGGCTGTCCCCTCCCAGTCACGGTCCTGCACTGGTGTTTGGAATAGGCGGCCAGCTCCGTGGCAGAGGGCTCTGTATCACTGCCAAGTAGCCCAGAGATGAGAAAGAAACAATACTGCACATTCCACTGGCAGATCGAGGCTGGGAGCGTTTCAGCTTTCTAAGGAGCGGTCCTGCATCCATTCAGCTCTCACAATCTGAAACCTGACACTGCCAAACAGAACAGCTCCAAATCAGCCACTACCAAACGGACCGAACAAAAGCCATCACTCGCCTTTCTGCAAACAGACCTATTAAAGACAATGTGAACTTTGTAATTAACCGAGAGTGTCAGGCTGACCAGAGCCAAGTGCATACTATAGTAAGAAAAATAAAAAGCAATCTGGGGACTGTTAGATTTGTAGCATCAGCAGCCTCTAGCGGATGATTCCTCTGAACCCTCTCGCACTGCTCCCTACCTCTCTCCAAAGATACTAGACTGGAATCCCTGCCTACATTTAAGTACTGTCACAACAGCTAAAATATCCCCAAAGTGATCTTGAAGGTTATAGTTTTTGAATTAAGCTACAGATTACCCAGAAACGGTTCTCCTAGAGGTTTAACAGATGTCTTAAGAAACTCTTAAGAGTTCCTAAGTAGATGTAATACTCTAGGTTTTCCCAGTACATTTTAGTCAGCCCATGTATTTGCACTGTACTGCATCAGTATTGGAAGTTACAGAGAAGTCAAACGGTGTGCAATCCCCTGTGACTGACTGATGACACCTTCTGTAATGTTATGCATTTCTTTCAAAATAATCCGTTTTTATAGAAGATCAATTTGGAAACATTGAAACAATGCGAAAGTAAGAACTAGTCATCTTTCCACGACCTGTCGGGAGAACGTTCCCCTCACCCCTGCTCTACATGAGCTCAGGGAAGAAAGGAGAGTGACACCTACCTGATCCAGGATCGTCTTCCTCTTCTTGGTGTCGGTGACAGCCGACAGCTGCATGTCTCCCATCTTCTTCATCTTCTCGTCCATGTCGATCTTCTGCTCGAGCTTCTTGATCTCAGCGCGAAGTAGCCGAACGGTGTCCTCCCTGTGATGCTGGCGGGCAACAGCGGTGGCGCATGCTGAGTGGATGGCTGTGATCCAGTTCTCCAGCTCGGTCTGGCTGCAGGTCTGCATGGAGACAGATGGTGAAAGGTCAGAGGTTAAACGGCACACGAGCTCCTTTTTTTTTCCTGGTTTGATTTGCTCCCGATGCATTAAAAGTCAGAGTAAAAAGAGCATACAAAGAAAGAATACAGCAGATACAGGACATGGTATGGCAAAGTAAGTCTGTATTTATTCACAGATCATAAAAGCATTTTCTTACCTGGAACAGAAAAGCATCTCCCAGGGAATTGCTGAGGCAGAATACAAAGTCCTTTTTGGGATGTTCTGGTACCGCCTGGACAATACTGTTCTCCACCCAGATGGCGTGTTTGGGATTACTGTTGTTGTCGATCCCTGAACGCCCATCAGTCTCATAGAAAAACAGAGTGCAACCTGGAAAATAAAAACAATGGAAAAAATCAGGATTTTTTATTTATTTTTTAAAGCCAGATTTCCTCAAGCAATTTAATTCTGCTCTCCAGTGGCCAACATTAAGAAGTGCAGCATAGCAGCACACGGGGGGAAAGGCATTATGCTGCAGAGACTTCTCAACTGATTTCAAGCCCAGTCAACTTGACTAAAATCAGTTGAAGCAGACTTGATTTTTGTTCTTTTTGCATGTCAGCAGATAACTAAATAGCAGCAAACATGTTGTGTTGAATGAACAGTTTTGATGCTGACATAATGGAACAAAGTGTAGTGCAGCAAAATGTAAATTTGATGACGTCACTGAAGACACGACACACCTTTGAGGGAAACCCAGTAACTCTTCCACTTGCGCCTTGTGGCCGACTCCACTTTCTTGTTCTTCTTGTGCACGAGGAAATTCTTGACAGCCAGTTTGCCGGCTTTGCGCACCATCCCCTGCACAACGCTGAGCAAGAGGTCAGACTGGTAGGCGGAGCTCATAGTGCTCTGCTCATCACTTAGGGCAGACCCCGCCTCCTCCAAGCTCTCAGTCTGGCAGGAGCTCATCTGCAGTTCCTGGCGGAAGTTTTCGTACACGCCCTGAACGCACTCGCTGGCCCCTCCACCGCCACTGCTGCTGCCGCTGTCGCTGCCTGCAAACATGTTCCTGTTGTGCACCGAGAACACGGAGAAGGAGGCCGACATGGTCTTGTAGCGGCGAGACTGGCGGTCTGGCTCCACCGTCACCCCGTCGATGCCACTGTCCTCATATTCGCTGCCCTCCCCGGCCGTGACATCCTGAGTTGTGGCAGAAGCACAAAACAGGTGAGACGGCATCACAGCTCGTTCCTCATCACTAAGAAGGCAGCTGGTTAATAACAGCCGCTGCCCTCACTGACTGCAGATTTCCAAATAAAGGATAGAACCACTTTTGAAAGGCTAACTTGTTGCAAAAAACAGATGCCCGACGAGAGCCTGTGGGGTTGCCAAATCTCGAGCTTCTGCTTAAAATTAATTGCTCACGGCAAATGGTGTGCTGTTGTGTGAGCACAGCCTGCCCACCCTGTGGCACCAGAGGGTCTGCCCTCTACTACCCACATGGTCAAAGGCTCCTGGGAGATGAAGGGGGTTACACTGAGCTTGGTATCTCCATCTAGTCACATGACCTAATCATGCGGTCCAGAACTCCATTTAACAGCCACCAATGCACGTTTTACTGTTACACTCTTCCACAGGCCTCCCCTAATTATCATAACAAAGACTGAGGTATTTCTAACAGGGAGTGACTTTAAGCTGTGCTCACCCCCTCCCATCATCGCAATGTCCTCTCACAAGAAAAGCAACAGTTTCATCAGGAAACCACACACTGCCCGCTTCGCACAAGCTCTCTTTTTACACTCAGCTTCTTTTAACAGCTTATTGTGAGGTGAATGAAGCGGAACAAGCTCACAGATTCATTGGAGGAGTTACTGAAAGGAGCCGTCTCACTGCCACTATACAATTTCAGATTCTGCAAAACTTTTCATGCCCCGTCCACAAAAACGCCAAAAGCTCCACAACAGAGTTTAAAAAGTTAAAATTCTTGACATGCGTGCATCTAACGGACTATAAACACAGGCGACATTCAAGCTTCATTTGTTCTGTTTTCTAATAACTATACCACATTTTCAGTTAGTGGTGCAAATGATCAGTATATTGTGAAATCGAGCTTACCTGTATAGTCTGTGCTCTCCTGCCCTGCATACTGGCACACATTTCAGCTTGGTGGCTGGTCAGGCCTTCAGACAAACAGTGGGAACGTCGACAGGGAAGGGTGTATGCGCCATAGGTGTTCCCATCCTCCTCTGATGGGGATAGCATTTTATCATCCTCACCCTCCCTGATAGCCCTGTTGGTGTTGTGCCACTTTGCATAGCGGCCATGGAGTTGCCTGGAGGCAGGACTCATCTGGCCATACAGCTCGTCCAGTGAGTTCGCCCTATCAGTGGAGTCTGTTGGGCTGGATTGCAGGTGGCCTTCACAGCCAGTGAAATCTCTCTCGTTGGTCAAGTCTATAATCTCCTCTGTGCTGGTCAAGTGATCTTGACTGACATCAGACAGGGAAAACTCCAGGCTGTCATCTCGCCACATGTCTGCAGACTTAGACCTCTTCTTGAAGCCAACAGTCTCCTTGGAGCAGTCTGGGGTTTTCTGGAGGTATTTCACTTCAGCTGCGTACATATCTTCATCCTGCGCCTCCTCTGCCATGGGCCCAGGCAGGGTTATGTGCATTGAGGGATTGCCCAGGTCATTGTAAAAGGATACTGGACGCAGATTCATGGCCACTCGGTCCACCCAAATGGGGCTTCCAAAGTCTGGGAGGATATTCGTCTCATTGAAGGGTTCCAGGCCATTGTCAGCCAGGGACTGCGGGATGCTGGGTGTGCTGCTTGAGCGCGTGCTTGTCTCAGAGTTCCTGTGCTCTATTTTCCCTGATGAAGCATGGCGAGAGCGTCTGGACTGCTTGTTGGAGATGCGAAGAGACCGAGACATGTGCTTACGTGACAAATAGCCACGTCCGTAGAGGGCATGGTCGCCATTCTGGCTCTCAGCATTTCCCATGATTCAGAGGCTAAATGAACAGGGACATGCAGATTAATAAACCTCAAAAGGGACAGGAAAGAGGAATAAACAGTTGTATCTGAATGGTTTTTTACCTGCAGGGCTGCAAGGATTCTTCTGGCATTTTGTCACTGGATCTTAAGACGGTTTGTTCCTTTAATCCACAAAGCTCTGAAAAACAGATGTCTATATGAAGAAAAAAAAAATCAGTGCAAAATGTGTGTGCGCTTAATTTTGTGTGCCTTAGTCAAATATTGGGTTCTGTTTCAAGAAATCTGTTTCTACAGATAGACATGTAAACGCTGAAGATGGCATGTTTCCAGATTAGGCCTTCCCCTAAAACCTTGTTCACAGGAAGAAGTTATGGAGCTGAAATAAGAAAAGCAGTTTATCCTTCAGTAAATAACTACCCCGCAGGGAGAGAGACATTTTTTGGTAACATCAGCTAATTAAACACCGTGCTTGGACTGACAGACGATGTGAGCCACTCAGCCCCTTTCAACATGTACATGGATTTTGTGAAGTGGAGGGTACGTAACGACAGCATGAGCGAGCATGAAAATTCAAAGCTGGAATGAACCATCCATGCAGAGAGGTAGTTGTCTGCTCTTGGGGCACTGCTTCAGCAAGGACTGGTAGCAGGAGGGTGCAGAAGCTCCGACTGTGATGCACATTTGGACTCCATCTATCTGCCTTTAGGCTGGGCAGCCTAAAAAGTCCTGTTCCACATTCGGGACCACCAACAGATGGGACAGAAGATTAGTTAACTCAGCTGTGGCTGTGGTTTCTCCTGATATGCGCTCCTCCACCTTTTAGGACAGACCCTCGGGGTGGGGATGCTGTGTTTTTGTGTGCGAAACTGATGCAAATAAATGAGGGCCCAACCCTCTGCTGTTGCTGCATGCCCTCGGGGTTCCTGTGAGCAGGGGCCTTACATAAACGGAAGTTGACCCCATTTTTATACATTGTTGCTCCTTTCCCTCCTGATTCTGTCCACTCATCAACCCTCACCAGTACTGCAGTGTACACTGTTTGAAGTCTACACAACTACATTTATTTTTTTATATAACCCTGCAGTCTGTTGGCGGTCTCATTTAATCCCATTTTGCAGACAGTAGAACAGAAAGGAAACAGAGGAGGGACACAACTATGGAAAAACACCAACCTTGTTACAGGAAACAAATTCACTGAGGGATAGAAGCATGCTCACAAAATGCAAGCACTG
>JAMQGT020005107.1:0-43743 GCA_024447675.2 Pterophyllum scalare
AAAGGACCGCACACGGGCCTGGAAGTCATTGTTGGTCAACAACTTTAGCCAGCTAGCGAAGGTTAGCTTGCTTTAATTCATGCAGATGAAGTGGTTTGTTGTCGAGCGGTAATCTCACTTTGCTAGCGTAAAGGAGGCACCCCGAGTGACTTGTTCATTTCAATTGATTGTCCTGCTCTTCTTAAAATACTACTGGCAATGTGCTGACGATCAGGAAGCCTTTCGTCGAATAATAGGACGCGGTTATCAGGAATTTTTGAATGGTGATTACCTGCCCGAGTCATAGTTGAGCGAAGTTCTCTAGGTGTAGGAATTGTTACTGTAACAGTATCTATTTCACGCAGGTATCGCATTTTTCTATTATTGATACCTTTGTGTAATTGCACTTTATTGGGCTGATTTTTAAGGATGCACCAAAGGCACCTTTGATTTGGGGTTTATTGAAAACTATAATTTAGTGACCCCCCCCCGTAAAAAGAAACAGCACTTGCATAGAAGTTATTAGGTGGGGGTTTAAATGCATATATTGTTATGAACCAGGGCAGAGACAGCCTTATCCATGTCATTTGGTTCCTAGTCACTGTTTAACCGGATATCCCAGCTGTTCGGCGCAGTTAAAGACTTGAGTTTCACTGGAAATGAAAGCATGAATATCGAAGAGCAGTGTCTAGATTTGTGCAATGTCAAGATGAAAAACAATGTGGATGATGATCACAACACTACCAACAGTACCGAAGGGGTCACCCCCCGGATCTCTGAACTGATGACTGACAGTAATACAGAAAAACAAATCATTGTTCCCACGGAGGCCTCTGAAACTTACCTGAAGCCTGAGCTCACTGACAACCTTCAGGCAGCAGAGGAGAACAACCAGCAGGCACAAGATGTAGTGCAAATTGATGAGGTCAATGGAAATGGAAAGAACAGTGCCCAGGACCCACCTGCAGTAGTGAATCCCACTGATTTTATCTTTTCCAACAATGAGCAGCAGAAGGATGACACCGGTGAGGATAAAATGAAGGAAGACAAGGACAGTGATCCTGCAAAGCTTGTTGTGGAAGAAGGGGATGATGGTGGGGATATGGACATAGGTGTGGATCTGAGTCTCGATGAGAGTGGTGTGCTGGAAGCTGAATCTGTAAATGTTAGATCACTCTCAGACAGTAATTTAGACTCAGTGTCCACTCTTCATGATGTCCCAGCTGGCAGCATTACAGAAAGCCAGTCTGATGCAAATCAGACATGCAGCACAGAAGCTTCTGCCACAGATCAAGCTGGACTATATCCCTCAGTGCAGGAGGGGGACAGTAAACACAAAAGTGGCAAAAGGGTGACATTTCCGTCAGACGAGGATATAATATCTGGAGCAGTGGAGCCAAAGGACCCCTGGAGACATGGTAATACTCATATGTTTCTACCTGTTTGAATGTGTGAATGACTTATTTCTGCTTGTTTGTTTGCCTGTATGAGCATGTCAGTTCACTGTGGTTTGCTGGAATATATTCTTAGAAGGCTTTTTAACAGAATTTTTCCCTCAGCTCCACGGCTAAAATCTGTTGACTGTCGCGTGTCCTGTCATGCTGCTATAATTCTTAAACATTATTGGATAGATGCTGACACTCATATATGTAAGACATGCCAGAGTACTGGTTTTACAGAGGAATGTTCTTTTTGTTTCTTTCTTCAGAGCCTGTCATCTCTTGCATGGTCACACTACTGCCTGTTTAGTCCTCAGGCTGCACCTCCACTCGCACCCCCTTTTTTTTTAAACTAATGATTATTACTTTAAATACTTGTATACCTAAACAGTTTTGTCTGGTTTTACCACAGCAGCCAAAGTACCATACACAGTATTTCTAAATATAGACCAGGGGATGTACTGTATGCAGGATTGTGACTGAGCTTCACCACTCCTTGAAGTGTGTCATTTTTACCACAGCAGGTTCCTGTTTACCCAGTGAAAACATGCTTAGGGACCTAATGGAGGACATGACACAGCCTTTACTGTGATTCATCTTGACATTGATATGTTAGTGTTTAAAGTTATAAGGAAATCAAATAATATTTTCAGTTTTTCTTGTCCCTGTGTTATGTGGACAGTTGATAAAATATACAATAAATGTCATGTTATATTAAAGACAATATAAAATGGATAAATAGTTATAGTTATATATATATACAGATAGAAAGCAGTAACTATTATCTGTCCATTGGGCATGAATAGGTGAATAATGCAAATAAACAATAGCAAGCTCTACCTGTCCTGATTAAAAACTGACTTTACTTGGATCTGAACATATTAAAATCATCATCAGTCATATTAAAATTAACTTTATTGTCATTGCATGGAGTACAAATACACTTTAAACCATTTTTAGTTTAAAGTAGCATTCTCTGTTGGTATTAAAAATTCAAATTTTTAAGAATCCCAAAGATGTTTTTGTTGTTGTTATTTTTTTTTTAACTGCAGTACCAGTTTCAGTCTGTTGCTATTAATTGAGCTGCTATTGCCAGGTTTAATTTGTTGTTTTTGCAGTCTAGTTCTTTTAATGCATTTCTGTACAGTGCACAATATTTTTTTTCTTCATTTTTTTTATTCTATCATGACCTGACCATGACTCACACACTTCTTCCAAAGGATGCTGTTTAATAAACAGACCTACGAGCACTGTTATGGCATTTGGCATAGTTACACTGGTGGCTGCTGTGTGAGAAGAGTTCTGCCAGCCCTACTATTATTTGTGACATATTCACATATACTTAAAGGCAAAGCCAGGAATTATCTTTTTTGTTTTGTTTTTTCTTCGTGGTCTACAAAAACAAAAATGTAGGCCAGGCCAAGGCAACGCTTAGTGATGCAACATGTGAGGGAGAGGGGTAGAAATAAAGCACAAAACCAGAAAGGCTAATGAGCATGAACAGTGCTGTCGCACAGTCAACTTCATTTAAAATGTTTTAACAGCTCAATTGCAATTGATCCAACAGCCACCCAGACAGACAGTTTTCCTTCATGGCATTGATGTACCCATGTGTAACTAGGGATGCACCGATCCGATATTCAGTATCGGTATCGGTCTGATCCTGACCTAAATTACTGGATCGGATATCGGGAAGGAATAAAAAATGCAATCCGATCCGACCCAGATTAGCTGCATTACAATTCTCAGTCGTCATCTTCTTCTTCTTGTGGGTTTGCGGTTAACCAACCCAGCTTAGAGCTGCATTACCGCCACCTACTGGAATGGAGTGGGGATCAGGAGTTAGAAAAAACCCTCAGTTTCTAAAAAGTTCTCCGTCACGGCGACGGATGCCCTTTAACACTAAGTGGATATTTATATGTTTTTCCACGCCTTCACCGCTCTCTACTGTGTTTGTGTGTTTTGCTTGCTGTGCTGAGAATTTCAGCAGTTTTTTTTTTTCTCTACTTCAGCTCCCAGAACGGATCGCTATAACTGCAGTTTGCTAGCAAGCGCCGCTATTAGCACTGGCGATTCTTCGGAACTGGAAGGACCCCTTCCCCCGTCAAAATATTTTTTATACTTTTATCCTTGATTAGTAACTAAATATAGATCTGCAGTAGAAACATATTTAGGAGAATGCTTGTGAATACAAAGCATTACAAGATTACACTCACGCAGCCCCTAGTTTTTCAATATAAACACTGATGACACAACAGCAGCAGTCAGCTGTTTTACATGCAGTCTGTCTGCACAAGCGCAAAGAGGCGGAGCTGTTATAGAGACGGTGAGCTCAGGCGGAGCGAAAGGCAATGTTTTGGAGGTCCAACCACCTGATCACCAAGTGAAGCAAAGAGAACTTTGTAGCTGCTCCATCCACCTTGTTTGTTTCACACACGGAAAAACTGCAGTACAGAAGTTAAAATATGCAGATGAATTGTTAATACAGAAAAAGTATTTCTTATCCAATTACTTGAGTAATCGATGGAATAATCTATAGAATACTCGATTACTAAAATAATCGGTATCATCGGTATCGGACATAAAAAAGTGGTATCATGCCATCCCTACTTGTAACTATAGATTATATATACATTTAAAACAAGTTGCACATTTCTTTCACCCATTTCCCTGATAGGTCTAATTTAGGTGTGTTGATTTTATTTATTTATTTATTTTCCCCCAGGCAGTCACGCTGATTGTAAACTGGACATTAATATATTTAGCTGGACTCCATCAGGACAAAGTCTCAACCAGTTATCCAAGTTTCTGCACCTTTATGAAACACATGATTAATAGTAAAGTATCTAGATGACTGTAATGTGGGGTTTGACTCTTTATCAAAGGCAGTTAATCATGAGGTTTAGTTCCAAAGGTCCAACTGATTTTGCTTTTGGTTTAAAGATGGGCAGGCAGTTGAGGGTAGTGAAGTCCTAAAGTGATCCGACTGAAGAGTTGCAGCAGTGCACAGAAATGTTATCAATGATGTTGATAATTTCTTGTAATCACTGTAGGCATGTGATTGGCAAGTTTCAGTCAGTCAAATATGAGGATTTTAGTCTCTTCATTTTCATACGTCATTTAAGAAATGCATCACCTTCCACTATTGAGAAATTTTTGACTTTCACTGTTTGACATTTGAATATCAAAATGTTTAATCACAAAATTGAGAAAGCAGTCAACAAATTAATAATGACAGCATTTCTCAATGGCTGTCCTAGGTGGAAAAACAGAAAAAAAAATCTACACATCCAACATTTATTTTTTGTCAAGTGTTTGTACAGAAAATATTTGTTTTTGTTATGTATGTTCTGTTGTTGTAACCAGTAGTTGGATAGCATTTAATGGCTCCACATGAATTTGTCAGTGTTATGATGGCTTATTCAATATAAAGGCAAGTTCAAATTTATGAACAACGCTCCCTAAGACATGTTCTGTTGTTACAGTATGACATAAACTATGGATGCATAATCCTGCTCAAGGACCCACAGGCCATGCGGTGAGGAGCCTTGTTCTAAATTGTTTTCGCTCATGGGGTGTTTAGTCTGTTTAAATTGAAGTCTGATTTGTTTTGGGTCCTTGGTGCGGATCGGTCGTGCAGGTGTGAACGTGGTAATCGCACTTGGGTGCACACCAAAACAGTTGCATTCTTTGGACCCTCAGATAACACCTCCCTATTAGTGCTGATATAGGAAGACAAGGTGTCAAAGCTGGAAGCAAAGAAATCGAGTTTTTTTTTCTTTTTTCAGAGTTTTCTTCCACAAAGTCTCATCGTTTCAAATGGTTTTATAATCTGTGAATCTCTAAGCTTCTGTATTGACACATCATTAAAACGGCAGTAAAAACCAGCACAACTGTACACTCGTTTTTTCAACACACCTGTGGTGGGTACGACACGGCAGGTTAAAAAATCGAGAGGCACGTGACCAGCAGAAACGGTTGCTTAGGACAACGGATGTGACATCAACTTTGTTATACATCAACTGTTGTACAACTGGTATATCAAATGAGATGACACTCATACTGTATGGCAGCAGGAAATATCCAGAATTAAGAAAATTATAAAGTAACCATTAGCAGAATGTAATAACACAAAGTGGATGAAGGATGTAAAAACTCTGAAAAGACAGTTTGAAATGAACAATTGCTTCTAAAAAGTCAGGTCGTGAAACACGGCCCAGCTAAAATGGATTGCCACCAGACTAAATGATCTTCTCTACACATTGAATTGGAAACTGGCAGCAACTATAACTAAATTACCAGAAAGTCTCACACTAATTTCACACCATTTTTCTTTTTTATTGCCAAAAATGCCTGATAGTATTCAGTTAAGTGAATATTAGTCCTGCTCGGCATATTTTTCTGAGTTATCTGAATGCTAACCAAGGCTCCTCAGGCACTGTTAGTGTATACACAATGCCACAATGGATCCACTGTCCATCTGAGCTCTTCTACAGATCTAGTGTCAGGTTCACTGTCTTATTTCATCTGTCATAAAGTTAAAAGTGAAATGAGCTCACACAGCCTGGAGCTTCATGTGTAAGCAGTGAGAGTGATGGCTGAAGGAAGGACCTTTCAGGTTGGTGTTGACAAAAGGAACTGATACCTGGGTTATTGCTGCCAGAAAGTAAACTTGTGAAAGGAGGGACCATCATGTAGTCTGCAATTTAAAGTATACTGTTGGCGTTTCTCAGGGGGTTGAAGATAGCCAGCTGTGCTGTCATATTTCACTTTCTCGTGGCTTTTAGGATTAACCTGATAGTACTGACAATGACCTTTTTTTTTTAAAAGAGCTACGGCTGTAATATTTTTCTTAAGTAGGGCTGTGCATGACTCATGTTTTCAATTAAGGTTTTAGCTTCCATGTATTCAAAAATGAGATAAAGTATTTTTTCTCAATGATTGTCTCATTCTGCCAGCTCTCTCTGTTTATGGTGGTGTACCTCCACCCTTCCCTCAAAGCCCAGAGTCACTGCCCACAAGGCTGTGACAGGAGAGTTAAATTAATTGGAGAGTAAAAATAATCCTCCAAAGCGATGTTTCAAAAGTAAAATATAGTGATTATGAGTTTTGCTGTAAGCCGGCCTATTCTGATTCTGTTGAGGTTCTCTGAAACGTAATAAAGAAGTTGTAAAATATATAATTGTAGCACAGTGGGTAGGTGCTCACCTCGCAACCGGAGGGTCGTGGGTTTGAGTCCCCGTCTGAGCGTGTGCTGTCATTGTGTCCCTGGGCAAGACACTTAACCCACATTGCCTAAGTGTGAATGTGGTTGTGTGGTCGGTGGTGGTCGTAGGGGGCCGTAGGCGCGAATTGGCAGCCACGCTTCTGTCAGACTGCCCCAGTAGCTTACCACCACCAAGTATGATTGAGGTGTGAATGAATGGTGCACAGAATTGTAAAGCGCTTTGAGTACCGTGAAAAGCGCTATATAAGTCTAAGGCATTATTATTATTATTATTATTATTATTATAATTATCATTTTGTTCTGAGTTGGGTAGTTTTCCTGGAAATTTTTTCTTTTTTTTGTTCTTCTTAGTCAAGACCTGAGGGATATTTGTTCTCTCCCTTAAGGCCTAAGCAAATACTACATCATATCCTGAGATTTTTGAGCTTCCCAGCATGCCGAATAGCTACCCCACCTTCCTCCACACACCCCTGTCAATTTCTCCTCTTTCTTGAGTAGCCAGATTAGCTTAAGTGCAGGTAACCTTTTCAGCAATCTATGTAAACACACAAGTCCTAGATTATATTGAAAGTATATTTTAAGTCATTTTGTAGACACTGCAGTCACTGTTGCATTATGACTAAACCAAAGCTTAATAGAGAGCAACGGTAGAGGTATAGCCTTAGAGTGAGTACTACAAAGGAAATTGTAGCAGCCTTATTATAATTCAGTTTTGAAAATAAGTTAAAGCCTGCTAATTGCAATGCAGTCAATAAGCAATTGATTGTCCTGGACACAACCAAGCTCTTTGGCCTACGTGTTGTTCTGTGTCAGACCCAAGGCCCACTTGGCACCAAATTATTAGAGACTCCATGACCCATGAAATCTTATTTGTTGTGGCTCTGGACCAAGTTACAAACTGATAAGCAGAGCTTTCAGTGTAGGGCATGAACAAAGGATCTGAAAATCTAGAAGTTAGTTCAGTTTGCATGAGCAGCAGAGCAGAGCTGAATTTTCTGAAACAACTGAGGATTTTGTTTCCTGATCAAAACATAACATAACATTTTAATGATTGGACTCTGTGATGAAAGTGTTTTATACCTTGTGATGTGCCAAACTTGTACAGTTAGGTGTGCAAAGATACCTTTTCATTCTGTTGGAAGCAAATAGCTGTGAATATTTGAGTATTAAATCAGCCACATTGACATTATCAAGTCTAGTGTAGTAGATGTCATTAACATCCAGATCTCTGTAAAACCTTAATATATACATGTACAGTGAGTTCACAACTATTAATGGAGCAAAAAATAAATGTTAATTGAAAAGAAGCTGAAATCATTGGTTTAGCTTTTTACTATATGTGGAAATTGATTGCAGTTATGTTAAAATGCAAATATACTGAATGAAAAATGAACAGCATCATAGCCTCAATTGTTTGAAACAATTTAAATTCTCGTATTCTTTAAGCTTGTACATGTGAATGCATATGTTGCGAATTTGTGCTGATAGAATGGCCGTATAAATGCAGAACTGAGTATTCTCAGAATAACTTGGTACTTCTACATATCAGCAAAACAGACACCTGGATAAATCTATGTAATGATTACATTGTTTCAAAATTAGTGCTTTTTTTCTGCATTTTTTCCTCACATTATGCAGATGTTTGTGTGATGTGATAAGACAACACCAGCCCTTTAGGGTGGCTTTAGTTTGTACATTCATCTGTTATGCATTTCCCACTGTCTATGCTCTATGCTTGTGTTTGTGTTTACTTTGTGCTAAACCTTGCCCTTTGACTCTGTGCCTATCTATAATGTATCATTAAAAAAGCCGATGATTGCTTATAAATGGCAGAACAGGCATACTTGTTTAAGTGGTGTGGTTTTCTGGTCCTCTCCAAACATCTACGTAAGACTTTCCATCCTTGTCAGACAGGAATTCCTTGCTCTTCCCTCCCTCATACCTTTTCTTTTAACTCGTGAGGAAGCTGGGAGTAAAATGCTGCCTACACTGTCTATACAAATGTACAAAATGCTCCCTCCATAAAAAAAAAAAAAAGGATCATACAACTGTCATTTTCTCATAACTGTCCATCTGGTTCAGCAGCTTTCTCTCTGCAGTCATGTGGGTGTGAGCTTAAAATGGCTTCACTGTTTTGTTTTTGTTTTGTTTTTCTGGTGTCATACTAAAAGATCAAGATCAAGGGCCTCTGTTGATGGACATGTATTGCTAAAGGCATGAAATCTACATGTAGTGATAGGGCTTTGTAGATAATCAAAAATTAATTTAAACTAGAAAAAAACCTGTCCTGTGGGCAGCTTTTGAGGGTATTGCAGCACTTGTTCACTTCACTTGTGTGTGGCACAAACGTGTGTTTAATTTATCTTATTCTTAATATCGCTGTTATACCGCTGTATATAATCAAATGACAAAATGTTGGTTGTTTATAAACACCAAAAGACTGATATATATACATGCAAGTGATATATATTAGGGCTGCAACTATTTACTTTTAGTTTTCTGTTTCTTCATTTGGATCTCAATGCTCACTACTATAATTCTAATTAGGATTTTTTTTTTTTGCTATAATTTAGCAGCCCTGTGTTGAAATGGGTGCATAGTTGCATTATCTGCAGTAATGTTCAAACAAACCTAAGACACCGGAGGTCTTTGTAATGCATTGACCTGAAATGTGAGGACAGGTATTGTGTGGGTTATTTGTTTTCTATGAAACCCTTGCAGGTTTTCCAAGGAAAAGTTGTTGGCCTCGGAAGGTAGGACTTAGGACAGAGAAGAACTCTAAATGACATGTACATGTAGAGAGCTGGTAAAGAGACAGTTATACAATATGATAATTTCCTGGCCAGGTGACCATGTATATCAGACATGCCTCTAGAGATCCAAGTATGTGGTGCAATCAAAAAGTAAGAAACTGTACGTACTTAAACACAGCTCACAGCACCCCTGCAGTGTTTAGAGTGCTCCTTAAAGTACTTGTTTTGACTACACTTGCTGGTGCACTTTTCCAGTCAAATCAAAGTCACTATTAAAGAACATTTTACTTTATGATTAATGAACAAATATTATTATTTGCTTCTTGCCCTCATAGTTCACTGATGGGCCTTGTACTGTAAATATGCTCAACTATTAAAGGTGGGATATTTTTTTCAGTAATATGACTGTGCTTCAGTGTTGAGACCGATTGCTGGTATATTACCTTTTGGTGCTGAAACAGTTTTTTCCCACAGTTTCGTTTGTATGCATACACGTTAGTATGTTTTTAAACACACGGGGAACCATTAACAGGAGGGGGGAAAAAAACTGGGCAATATGGGCAAAATTACATCAATTAGAGGTTCTGATTTGTTTTTAATTAATTCCCCAGCACTAGTTGGAGTGGCCAAAACATTAAGCATTTTCATTGCACTGCATGTGTGTGATGGCACATGACATAGTTCAGTTTATTTGTGGGTTGAGACCAGGAGCCAGCATTTGTATCACAGATCAAATCTCAGTTTCACAATGATTACACCACAAATTAGAAGTCGCCATTGTTTTCTATCTGATTATGTGCTGGAACAAAATGGTTTAGGTTTCCTAAAATGGGTTTAGCTGGCATTTTAAAGATTTGGGCTTGGTTGTTTTTAAATGGTAGACAGCTCAGGTTTGAACATCAGACTGTTGTGCATGCATTATCACCCTCTTGTCATGGAGACTTGTACAAGCAAACAACAGCAGTGCCTCAAGCTGTGCCTTTTTGCCACACCTCTGACTACCAGGCAGGCAGTTGTCATGTGTGAATGACGTTATTGCCACTGTCCACAACACAGCAGTGTGAAATGGCAACGAATAGACCCGGAGAATGGGAGGGGGCTATTTTGAACACTGGCACTTGGATGTTAAGTAGGAGCTGGCAGTATTTCTTGTGTTCCATCCCTTAATATTTGCACCTATTTGTTTTAATGTGGAAGGAGCAACCTGCAAGCACAACATAACTGACTGACTATAAAGAAGTCTCAGACTTAAATTGATTTGGTCAATTGGGCAACACATCATTACTGCTGAAGCTGTTGGGCTTACAGCTGAAACAATGTGGATTCAATTCTCTGCACTTTGCATCTGGCGTCCATGTGTTCTACACTCTGTATCCAGTCTCCTTTACTGGCACAGCTTTATTCTTAACTGCTAGCTGGGAATAATTTCCTCTGAAGCATGTAACCTGTCAGTACTGGTTTCCCAGTTCTTACCTTTCACATTTAGCTGATCAACTCTAGATCTTTTCTAAAGATCTTGCACTTAACCTTTCCTTAAGAGAGCTAATTCTGAGTTGTTGTAGGGTAGTAATATCCACTACATAACAACAGATCCAAAATAAGCGCCTTGTAAGCCAATTAAAAGGCAGGATAACCTTTTTTTTTTTTTTGGACCAGTCCTCTCTTAGTTTGTTGTTACATAACTAACATTATTCTCTGCTAAAGCCACAGATGTGTACAGGTGGTAGGTTTATCTGCAGTAGTTTAGCTGAGGCTGATACAGTTTTCACCTTATTCCAAGTCAGATCCAGTGTCTATCTTGTGCTGTTGTTATGCTGATATTGTTGTGTCATTCTTTGCTGACGAAGCCAGTATGTGTAGACAAGTCAGACAAGTGAAATTCAACACACTGTGTGGGTCATAGGAGTTTCAGTGGAATCCTCTCTTCGTGCCAAATCTGCCATCTTGCTAACTCGGCAGATACTGTCATTTCTTCTTCTGCACACACGCAAACACTTGTCTTTTCCTGTTTTCCCTTTGCTACTGTAGTGAGAAGAGAAATCAGTATTAGTGTCTGTCTGTACTTCCTTTTACATCAGTTCAGTGGCAAGGCTAAGGCTGATTATGGACTTTGACGTGTATAGAAATTGGGTTGGACTCAAAATATCTTCTAAACAATTTACAGGCTTACTTGATAATCTGTGCAGATTACACTGTCTCTGAAACAACATTTTCTCAAAAATGTGCAGCAAAATCTAGAATTGGGTTATTTTGTATGATTGTTGACTTATGTTAGGCAGGGTTTCATATGACAGCTGCTTTTAAGTAGGTGAAATGTAAGGCTTTTAAATTGCATTAAAAGATGATGGCCTGCATATGCATCATCTAGGTTTGGCTTCAACATCAAGTGATTTCACAGAGCTTCATAAGAATTTAGTAAGCTCTGTCCAAAAGCTTGGAGAATGGGAGGGCAATTAATTACCCAGTCTATTTTGTGTTTTTACAAAACCAAGTGTGCGCTGCCCGTAGGGCTTGGACAGTGAATGCCCAGGTACGAATACGAGGGACATAAATTATCAGAGCTCCAAGTCCCTCATAAATTCCTTACCTCACACTCCCCACAGTCCTACACAGTAGACTAGTGGCATACAGCTAAAAGAGCGAAACTGACGTATTTGTAATAGCAAGAAAGAGTTTATGACCAATTTACCAGACATCTGTCTGGTAAATTGGCAGAAGATAAACTGCAGAAAAATGAGAGTTCTTAAACTTAGCTGATTTCTACTAGACCTTGAGCAATCTAGTAGAGAAGTCTTGATCAGAGGTAACAGTGATTAATAATATTGGTTATTATACCGGCCATTTTTTTACTGCAATGTTTATCTTATATAAGTGAACTATTACTTTAGCTGGTGCAAAGAAAAAAGAGAAAAAAAAAGAAAATGGCTTCTTACCTCACCTTAGAAACACTGCTGCTCTTAAAAAGTGGACACAAATTAAAATTGTTGCTTTCCATCTTATATAATTGCATGCCATGGTCATGATAGTTATTCATTTGTCCTAGTAAGAGTAGCTCAAACTAAGTCTGGCACTAAAGCCCACGCGCACATTGTGGGCACTCCGTGGGTCGATCCATTCTGACCTTTTGTGGGTGGTGGTAGAGGCTTTGACTGCAGCAATGTTATGTTGTTGTGCAGGTACAAATGAGAAGAGATCTCTTGCATTTTTAGATTTTGAATTTATTAATGATTATGTAATCTCTGGTTTTCATACTTTCATGGCAGGATGCTTATTGGGTATTGGGTGGTATTGATCCATAGAAAGTCATTTATACATTGATGAGTAGCAGGAACTGGGCATGCATTGGATGTGACCTGGGAAAAAATGTGTCTGATTTAAGTTGTACAAGTTAGAGAAAATGCAGTAAAGGAGTTTTTTTTTTTGTCTCATACTTTGCAAAGTGTGGTTGGTAACAAACCACAACACAGCACTTGTGCAGACAGTGCATTTAGGGGTCGTGCGCTTGTATACAGCATCTGTTGTAACGGGTTATTCAGATCAGTTCAGTTCAAACCCATAAACTCAATATAAAAGATGGTTGTAGCCACCTTACATTACCTGCTGGTTAGTGAGGTCCTGTTGTGAAGCTGTGGAGCTGAGCTTTTTCATTGCTGCCAACTTGGTGCTTTTATCTTCCCCTAAAATGTGGATGTGACTAATGAGGGGTGGATCTGACGGAGAAGCCATGTGAGACATCATGCTCATATGGTAAAACTTAAACATAACCCCTTCACTCGCTGCATACACAGTTGTGTACACCACTCTCTATAGTAGGGCTGCAGCTAAAGATTTTTTTGGTAGTCGATTAATCTGTCAAATATTTTTTTGATTAGTCAACGATTATTTCAGTCTTACCTCACCTGTTCAAGCCTGCCCACCTGTGAATATCACCTTGTTGTCACTTCTCATAATTAAAATAATGACCATAAAAATACAAGTTTGAAACTAATCAAATGTACTTTTAACATTAAAGTGACCAACACAATAAAAATCAAATAACGCGTATTAAAGTGAATGCAATTTTTATTTTTAAATGAATGAAAATTTAATGTGCAAATAAGTAAATAAAAAGTTCAAATAAGGCTTTAAAATAAATCAAAACAATTTTCCCCGTCAAAAAAAATTGAAAAGTTTGCAGACGATTTAGTTCGTGAAGAGGTTTACTATTCAAAGTGAACGCTAATATTAAAGGATACATATTGTGTAAAATCCACTTTTTTTTTAGCCCTTAAATACATTTTGTTGTGTACTTTGAGTGTGTAGGAGTGCAGGAAATTTAAATGCATCCTGTCCCGGTGCTGCGTAGATATCTTTGTATTCTTTTTGGGTCATAATTTTCAGTCTGTTCAGTTTTCTCTATTCCCTGTTACGTTTTCTTTCCTCTTCCATCACAGTATTTGCTGTGGAACTGCTAAACAAGGACATGCACTTCCGGCTTACTGATTTTATGAATACACCATTTTTTTTTCGCAGCGATTTTGTAGTCCAAGTTCAGTTATGCCGAAGTCGCAAGTAGACAAGTCAAAATGTTCGGTTGTTGGGTGAATTAACCCACACGATTCCTTACATCGCCCTCCTTCGAAGTGCTTGTTTCTCTGCCGGTAGATAATCGTATCGCTGCTATCACACTACAAAAATGGCAGAACGGGGTGGAGTGGAACACTGCAACCTGGAGGGAGGCGGGGCGTGAAATGTCTCGTTCACATTTAAAGAGACCGCACCAAAATGAGCTGCTCTAAGACGTGCCTCAGAAAAGGCGTAAAACAGAGGTCTGTGGAGCTACAATAACAAGGAATTCAGACCAAAGCATTGCAGTTCTACTTTATATAGACCACAAGTGAATGATTTACATATGAAAAGGAAGGATTTAAAAGCATGATATGTCCCCTTTAATGCAGAAAAAAATAGGAGACAGTGTAGCGGCTCCTATTGTCCTTCACTCGTTAGCTAACATAACTGAAATGGTGCAGCTTAGCAAACATCATCCGTGAGATTTTGTTTCCAACAGGTTAACTAATAGAAGCATTACTGTACATTAACAGGGTATAACTAACTCTCTAAAATATACCCATCCAGAGCTGACATCACAGCTCCAGGGTGCTGGCATTTTAAATGCTGCTGTAGAGGGAAATGCAATGCTGCCCCGTATCTTCTTGTAGTGTATTGCAGTTACAAAATCATGTATGTGGTTTTAGAGTATGACACGTGAACATTAAAATTCCATGGTGACTAATTTTTGTAGCATATGTCATTGATTAGGTCTACGAATCATTGCTGCCCTACTCTATAGGGGTATATTGTACTGTATTATAGATCTTCTGGGATCTCCTGCCTAAAAAGATTATGTAGGCAGATGATGGAGGTTATTTTCTTGTTTTCTCTTCTTTTTGTAACAAGTTGAGTCATGTCCTGATGGCTATTAGACAAAAATGTAGGCTTAAGGCACTTTTGTGTTGGCTTAACTTTTCAGACCCAGAAGGTATGTCCATCTTGTATATACATGCCTCAAAAATCACTTTGGTCACATTTGTCAGTAGGTGCTTTTTGTAGAAAACATCGCTAAAGGGCCACGAACAGTTGCTAGGATGGCAATAGTAAGATGAACTGAAGCACGATAATCACTGTAGTGAGTAGCGTTAACGGTATACATTTCCACATTAAAAACAAACAACAAAAATTATCAGAAACCTGAAGTTGAAAGCTGAATATCTAAGGAGTTCAATGTATGGGTCCTTTGAAACTTGGATAAATATATATAAAATACAAAGGATAACTTAAAGTGTAGTTTAAAGGTCAATAGAGTAAAGACAGATTCTTTTTTTCTTTTTTTTTTTATAAAAAAGGAATTACAAGTAAATAATAATCACAGTTTTAACAATCCAATCCTCCCTACTCTTTGAAGACTTTCATGGTGTTGTCCACGTAACAGAATTATCAAGAATCATCAGCACACAGCTGGCTAAACTCATGACAAAATGTACTGGCATCATCATGGGTAACTTGTCCTGAGGAAATCCTTCCCATCGCATGCTGGGTTAGGTTCCAGCTGCCTGAAGCTAGAATTGAAAGTGTGTAGTTGATTGGTAGTGAGTTTAAAAAAATAAGGGATGGATGTTTTTGTATTTGTATTAAATTGCAGTATACTGAAAACGTGGTCCCTACTGAGGGTATTGTACTTCTTTGTGCCTCGGGTGTGTTATTTGAAGTACCGGCTCTGAAAATTGTTTGCTCTTCCTTTGTGCTTTGTAGAGCTAGTTAGATAGTTAAGGTGTGTGAAAATAAGTATGAGGGTTTTTTTCTTATTGAACAGTGCCTCACATTCAGTGCCTCTCCTCTACACAAATGTGCCCGAACTTGTTGCAGCTCTGCCAGTTGTTCAGGTTAAGTAATTGTTTTATAATTTCCGGCAGTTTTTTTTCTCACCCCAAAATACCTTCCCTGCTGGCTGTGTATTGTAGCAGAGATGTAACAGAGAATGACTTTACTTCTGGCTTCGTGGTACTAAAAAGGCAGTTGTTGTAATCAAGTGCAAACATTAACCTTACCTAAATGTGAAGGCTTCCCATGAGGGTCTTTTTTGCCCTGACAAGCACAGTACAACTGTTTGTCTGGATCACAGAAATAACTGTGTTTACTCTTCAAACAGATGCTTAAAAGAGTGTGAGACAGTGCAAGTCCAGCAGCAGGAGGAAAGCAGGAGCTGACTAAACTGTCAACCACAGCTGTCAATCAAACACCCACACAATGGACCCCAAAGCCGTCTGTAAGCCTTCAGGTCTTATTGACAATGCGGTAATTTCCAAAATGACAACCAGGACATTTATCAGAGGGCCTGAATTTAATGATTGAAACTTTACCCCTGCCTGATGTTGATGATAGTGTTCAAAATGTTTGCTCTAAGAAGTAAATCTCCACCTACATACTAGTCTTTAATAGCACGTCATTATTCTTAATCATGAAATCTGCAGCATTTGATTCACCTCTGTTGATCTTAGTTAGCAAGATAGGGGCTGCTGTAGCAACACCCTGCTTTTTTTCCCCCTTTAATTTAGCTCGCCACCTTATCGATGGCTGCAGCCAGTGATTAAATGCATGGCATTAACAGAATGAAAGGGATGTATTGCTTGGTTCAGCAGATTTGCTGAGTCAGTGCAGAGATCATTTCCCTCTCCTGTGTCCACACCTGAAATATCAGAGTAGCTAAATGTCTCTGTCTCTCATCTGTCATCTTGGGAGCTGTTAATGCTGAGATAGCCAGGCTGCCTCACCCTGCAGTTGTATCTTCCCATTTCCGCAAGTGTTTAAGCAGGTTTTAGAATGGCCAGTATCTAAATAAATACCGCTCATTTTTTGTTGTATTCAGGAAGTGGAAAAGGACAGGAAACTTGGGGAGACGGAGCAGGGGAATGACATTAAGAAAAGGTCCAGCCAGTCGGGGGTTCAACTGGGAAATCCACTGCATACACTGTACGCACACACACACACACACACACACACATATATATATATATATCTTTTTCCCTCTTCTTTTTTTAAGAGACAAAATGGCTTTGAGCATGTCCGTCTGTAATGTTTTTGCTTATCTGATAAAGTCCATTGCCCCCACACAGCATCCGGGAGCACTTCTTTTTGCATGTTTTTCCTTATTTGTATATGATTTTGTATTTGCTGCCTTACATGGAGAGGATTTCTTACTGTTTGTGTGTTTTTTCCCTTGTGTGTGTTTGTTTTTGGCTCACCATTAACTTCTGCATACCATTAACTTTTAATTTGGTTTCCAAAGATGTTTGGAACAGTCCTCTCCCCTTCCTACTTCTTATTCCTGTGTACCTCCTCATTGCCACTCCCTCCCTAGATGTACCAGCAGCACTGGAGGGAGTGCTATAAAACAAAGACAAAGCATGCAGAAACACAGACAGCAGCTGTAGCTCAGCTCCTAATGATCATGCAGGGCTGGATCCTATCTCTCTCTCTCTCTTCATGCATTTTACTCCTCTATTTTTCCAATTTTTTTTGTATGTATTTCCTTTTTAAACTTTTTATGTACAGAGTTTTTTTTCTTTTAATTGAGGTGTTCATCCCAAATCTCCTTGCACAGCTTGATTTTCTACTTAGTATAGGAGTGCTAGATGATCTCATTCTCTCTCATTCCTTCACTTTCTCTAATGAATGTGTAAAAATTCTATGTAGTTAGTATGAGACCCTCCCCACCCTAAGACCCCACCTTCCCTCAGGAAATGTTTACACACACTTGCTCCACTGTGACTCTGCACAATAACTCTTTTCCAAGGACATGGTGTTCATTGGAGTGCACATAATGTGCTGGACTAATTTACAAGACTGCTCTCTTAGACACTGGTAGAAGCGACATTCAGGATAAATCCACAGATTTGTGTCCAGATACTTTTTGTAGATTAAGCAAAATGTAAATTAGGTTTAACTGGGTCAAATTCAAGCACAACCTGGAAAAGTGTACTTAAGAGTGGTGCTTGCATCTTCAGTATTTAGTTAAACTGCACAGGCAAAATTCTTTTTTAGCCACACCATTAATGCAGAACAAAGGAGGTATGATTAGCTTAAAAGAAAGCATCACATTTTAGAGTCTTTTGCCTCTTTCCCACTAGTACCTACTTGGCTTAGCTTGACTCATCTCTGACTCAACTGTACTCTACTTTGTTTTGTTTATTTTCCATTACAGTTGAGTACTGCCTCAGCAAGTTGTCCCGGAAGTCCTGTGACATCATTTGTATATGACACAAACACAAAAACGGTCCCTCCGTCTATCTTCCTCCGGAGTCTGTTGTCAGTTACCGAGCACGGAAATGTCTGTTAGTGTGTAGCCAATTCCCTCGTTGCTGGGTTTCAAAAGCAGCAGGTTTGATTCTTGTGAAGGAATCGCTTTCATGACTCATCTAGTGATGTAACTGCCTGGCCAATCAGTGGCTTGCGTTTTGTTGATGTCACATTTTTGGTTAGACTCAGCTCACTTGGAACCCCAGCTGAGTAGGCACTAAAAAAAAAAAAGTACCTGGCACCAGGTACTACCACCCAATGGGAAAAAACCCTCAACATTGAATTGAGCTGAATAGGTACTAGTGGAAAAGTGGCATTTGAAATTGCCCATTTTGACTTAACTCTTTTTTTGACCAGTCTATAAGCCTGCTACATCAATTTTTCTACTCATTTAAAAAATGTTTTCATTTCTCTTCTTTTAGAATTTATTCCTGTTTGTAAAATGGTATTTCTCTAGGGGGAGAAAGAGTTGTATTTTTGGCTTACATTTCTGCTATTTATTTTTGTTAAGGCATCTGAAGTGATATATGTCTGTACTTTGTGCTCCTGTGGATTATCTTTTTGACATTCTGCCTTTATTGGATTGGTGAAATAGGGACGTTAATGAAGTCTGTGGAGAAATCGCGTGTATTACATGTCAAGTTGAGCCAATTAGGATGTTAAGAAGAATGTTTTTTTTTTTGCTAAATGAGGGAAAATGCAACACTTAAATAGCAAAACAAACAAAAAACAATTATCCACCTCCAATTAATAATTTTTCTGAAAAAAATTTCAAGCATGGAAGCACTTTGCTAAAAAACAAGTGAACATGTCCCTTTATGGAGACATTCAATTTAGTATGCATAGTCTGTTTTTGGGAAGAGTCTTAGGCTACTTTTTGCCAACATGGTGTCCAGCCTCTATCTAGGCGCTCTCTCACCGTGCACTAATGACCAAGTAGTCGAATATCCAGGAGTATTACTCTGACTGAAGTTAAGACATGATGGTAATGAAAGGGCATCCTCATAGAGTCATGGACTCTAGTCATTTTTTAACAGCAGTCTAGTGGAAAGTGTGGTTGCTGGCTATGTTTTACAGCATTAATTAGAATACATTTTTAAGAGCACATGCGTTCAGCAGGACTGAAGCTCCCATCCTCGTCTTAAAGACTGAGGACTAACTTAGTGGATTTGCACATCTGAAGACAGACTAGGTGTCTTGCTGCTTTCTTTCTGCTTCACCAGTGATTCGTATTTGTTGGACCCCTGAGCAGAGAGAGGGGGCTATTGTCTGTTGGGACTCCAGAGCTGCATGAACTGTGCAGGCTGGAACCAAAACTAATGAAGGTACCCATATAACCCAACAGTTAACTGGCATTGTACATTTGGAAATATTTAGTGTTACCAGCTAGTATTTATGTGCCAGCTAGTGGGCATGACCTGTCATAATGCTATACATAACACCAGCAATGTAGATTTACTGGTTTACTTCTTTTTTGTTTTCTTTAACTTGATTAAAGAGTGGTGAAACAGTTAAAGAAAGTTAAAGAGAGTGCTTGACCTTTTTATGGTTAACCATTCAAGGCTGATGCAGTTTTCCAGTGGCTGAAAATTATAAAACAAAATGATTGCGATGTAATTTATGTGATGTAATTTTTTTTTTATCTGATGCAGAGTACTTGGGCACATTTGTGCTTTTGTTGACCAGTGTTTAATGTGTCTGCGTATTCTCATCTAACCAATCTGTGTGTGTTGCACAGTTGCTGTCTAGACTTGTTTTTAGTTGTGGGCATTTTTTGGTCTAGATCTGATGTGGTTACTGTTCATATTGTGTTCATGTGATTTTAACTTTCCCTTTAATTTTCTCTCTCACACACCATCATTTAACCATTCACAGGGCTTTAAGGTAGAAATTGTAGGAGAGAGTCTTTTTGAATTTATTTATTTACTTAGTAATCACTAAAAATAAGAGTATGGCAAAATCACCATGTGACGTTGGGTTTTATTGCATGTCTGCTCATGCTTTCATGTTACAGGTGCTGAAAGTATTCACAATAGGTGCTTAAATACTGACTGAAAACAGTTTATGTACCTAGTGAAATATGTTCACCATTTTAGTTTTCTAGCCATTCTGCCTAAAAATAGAGATCTGATTCTTGGTCCTTATTGCCTGGTACTAGCCTCTTGTAAGTGAATGCTATAATCATGTGCATACTCCTGGTACTTCAGTCCTTTCTGTCAGAGGTGATTAATGAACTTGAGACAGTGTAAGTTAAACTGATAGGGGACACTGTGGGAGATGAAGGAGACTGGCGATGAGGCCAACAGTAAAGTGGACAATTTCTCACCTTGGCAAAAAAAATCAAAATGCTGACTACAACAAAAGTCAGTTACACACACACACACACACACACACAGTCAAAGCAGCCAAAGTGTTACTGTACTACATTCTGCAGGGCAGATGCACTGGTTGCAAGTAGAATGGATATCATTCTGTTTCTGTTAACTTAATTTACTGTCCTGATCAAAGCCCCTTCTATATGGTGTTTTTCATCTTATGTTCTATTATTACTCTTTTTTTTTTTTTTTTGGGGCTGAATGCCTCACTTCATTTCTCTGCTGAGCCTCTCAGCCAGAACAACAGGTTTGAATGCTGCCCAGTCATCTGACTGGAGTTAGCCATTGCAACAGTCTGGGATGGCAACAGCGGCTGACCCACACACAGACCAAGAACAATACCTCCTTTTTGTTGACTTAAGTAGGGGAGTACTTAAAGGGGTTGCAATCTCTGATTCTCTCTGTCAGGAGAGTGCTCCCTTAGGGAGCAACACAAACAGCTCACATGAAACAAGAATAAGTTCTAAGTCTCCTTGTCCTAGACTTTTTTTATATTCAGCTTTGAGTCACAGAGTCGAGTCTAGGATCAACATCGGGGCAGATTCGTCAGTGCTATAGTGCTATACACTCAGTGGCCACTAGGGACACATTGCTAGTACTGGGCTGTGCCACCTCCTTGCTTTCACAGCTGCCTTAATTCTTGTGGCATAAATGAAAAAAGATGCTGGAAATGTTCCTCAGATTTTGGTTTATACGGACATGGTAGTGCCACACAGTTGGTGCAGATTTGTTAGCTGCACATCCATGATGTGAATCACCTGTTCCACCATGGAATAAAGGTGCTTTATTGGACTGAGATCTGGTGACTGTGGTGGTCATATTAGTACAGTGAATTCATTGTCATGCTCAAAAATCCAACTTGGAATCATTTGAGCTTTGTGACATGGTACGTTATCCAGCTGAAAGCGGTCATCAGAAGAGTATGCTGTGGTCATAAAGGGATGGACATAATCAGCAACAATACTCAGGCTGTGGCATTTAAACAGTGTTCAGTTGGTACTATGGGGCCCAAAGTGTGCCAAGAAAATAATCTTCCACTACCACCAGCAGCCTGAACTGTTAATACAAAGCAGGATGGAGCTGAAAAAATTCAGAACCTTGTCATCCGAATGTATCCTTGTCGTAGCAGATGTCGAGACTCAGACTGTGCGAATTGTAGCCACAGTGCCCTGTTATTAGCTGACAGGAGTAGTACCCAATGTGGTCTTCTGCTGCTATAGCGCATTTTGCTTCAAGGTTCTATATGTTGTGCTTTCAGAGATGCTCAGTTTGTTTGGTAACAATATTACAGCAAAACTACCAGTCTGATTCATACCACATTTGCACAAAAGATTGCCAGTGACCACTAGATCACCTGATTGAATTTTTACTATAGTTGGGTCAGAGGTCAAATTTTTCTGAAAATCTTGTGAACTTGAGAACAATTTGAATCTTGGCAACTTTGACCTGAAGGTAAAGGTTAAAGGAAAATGATGGGCATAGACAAATAGGACTTATGTGTTATCGAAGTGATTTAGTGTTAGGACAGTGACAAGTAGGACACTGACAACGTTAAAATCAGCTAAAACATCTTCCAGGGAAGGGTTTGTTGTGCTCAGCACCACTTGTTTGAGATACTGCAGCTTTCTTTACTCTCTTAAAGCAGTCTGATGTCAGCAGGGCATTTTTGCCCAGAAGACTGCCCCTCACTGGGGATTTTCTTTCTTTCTTTTCTTCCTTCCTTCCTTCCTTCCTTGGACTGTAGAGATAGTTGTGAGGAAAAATCTGAGCAGATCAGCAGTTTCTGAAATACTCAGTCTTGGACCAAAAATCATGCCATGTTCAGAGTCATTTAAGTCATGTTTCTTCCCCATTCTGGTGCTGGTGTGAACTTCAGCTAGGGATTTTGGCCATGTCCTCATGCCTAAATGCAGTTTCTGCCATTTAATTGACAAATTAGATATTTGTGTTAATGAGCAGTTGTAAAGGTGTACCTAACAAAGTGGCTGTTGAGTGTATATGTCTGTTTTAGGTGCTTTATTTGCTTGCTTTGTAATAAAGTTTACCAGAACTACCAAAAACCCTTGGCTTTAGAAATAAAACAGCTTTGTGAAGTTTAAGTCAGTTCAGTTTTATTTATATTATGTACCTGGTTCACAACAGCACTCATCTCCAGGCAGTTTATATTGTAACATGAATACCCTGCTAGGATATACTGGAGCGAGAACCTCAACTATCCAACAGTTTGCTTTGAGAGACACTTGGCAACAGTAATAACTGAGTTTACTGGTGAGTGAACTGCAAAATTCTTAAGATTAATAGGTGTCATTTTGCTTAACGGTATGACAGCATATGTTGGTGCAGCCACTTCTCCATTTGGCATTTACAGAGGTTGTAGCGTAACAGGGCACACCTCCTAAAGTGGTGTGTTTTGAAATTCAACGCTCGTAAAAACAATCCTAACCTTTTGAATGTATTCTGTTTTGCAGCTCAGAATGTGACCGTGGAGGAGATCCTCTCATCCTATAAACAGGCCTGTCAGAAACTCAGCTGTAAACCTATACCGAAAGTGCTCAAACAGATACAGGTAAGGCCCAGCCTAAAACAAACACACAGACAGATTAACACAGTGATGTTACCAGCCCAGTCCTGATAAAGTATATATTTTTTCCTGCACAGGCTTTGGATATTTTTATGACTGGATTTGTCTGTTGTTGGAAAAGAAAAATATTCTTTCTTTCTTTTTTTTTCTTTTTTTTAGGTCACAAAGTCATAAAAATAATGCCAGAGGAAAGGATGATAAATGACAAGGCCCCATCCACCTTCAGATTTTTAGGGTTCAGTGCTTTAAAGCACCATTTGAAGATTCGCAGTTCTTGAGAATGAGCATTTACTTATCCAGAATCGCACAGAGCCGACTGAGCCTTTCCCTATAAGGAGTCACTAGTGTTTTACTTGGGTCCTTTGTTAACCATAGTCTCTAGATATAGATATAGATTCAGTGCAACAACTATCCAGGTGATGTGTACTGTGTGCAACCTTACAGCAATCTGTCTTTCTGGCTCTACTTATTTAGCTCTTCTAGAGTTGGTTTTAATAATAAAGGTTACCAGCTAGCAACCCACTTTAGGGTAACGAAACAAAAGAATCAGCAATTTTAACTTTTAAAAAGTAAAATACAAACGCTGTACATATGAACCAGTGTGTCGTTCAGCAACAACAAATCATCTGGCTCATTATTTTAGCAATCCATATAGTAGATGTCTGCCTGAGTGAAAAAAAAAAGAAGACAAGCTTCCCAGCAAGTGGCTAGAGGAGCAAAAACCTTCCAATAATCCTTCCAGTTTTCTTCTGCACAGAATAATGTAATGAAAGTTTTTAAGCAAAGAAAAAAATGTTTGCCTCCCATGGATCTTTGGGAGTAGTAGTCAAACTAGGGGAAAGACTGTTTAATTCACCACCACTAGTGGGGTGTCATAATGCCTTCCTAAATTTATTTAATAAGAACATTATACCAATCCTTATTGCTATAGGACATAAATTACATACTATACAACAACTGAAATTGTTCAAATTGTGCTGCACTCTACAACCAGGAACTGGAAAAACATTCATCAGTTGAACATTTGGGCTCCACCCAGAAATCTTTTGAGAGGTCAAACAAAATTTTGTTCCAAAAATTACATCCTGAAGCATTTTCTTCTTGTCATGAAAACATTTTAAAAAGCCCGTTAATGTGGTTTGAGGGCATTGTGTGATACACCATTGCATGACTCTGGACAAGCGCTGTGATAGTATCCTGTAGATGTGGGTTTTTTCCGTACGGGTGGTTGTTCCCTGTCAGGCACGTGGGTGTTTTTTGGCCTTCTTCTGTGGGTTAGCCTGCTCAGTCATGTGTCTCATAATCCCTCTAATATAAGCCATTCTTCAGATCCAGTGGGGGAAGCCTTGAGGCTGTTATTTTTTTATAGTTTGCCAACCTCGTGCCTTTGTATGTGAGTTAGTACACATGTTCATTTTTTTTTTGTGTGTTGTTACTGTAAACTTTTTTGAAAGATTGAGCATGTATAAATTGTTTCTATGAAGATGTGTTTTTTGTTCGAGAGAACAGAAAAGAAAGGAGACTTGGATGAATGGGCAGAGTAAACCAAAGAGAAAACCCTTACGTAAATTACTTAATACTTGTGAACCAGTCTTAATGATGATGCTGGGAACCTGATATTGAAAGGAGGGGATATATTTTACATACTTAAAAGTATAAAGACTCTTCTTTTCTGGTTTCCTTGTTTTGTCTCTTTGAGAGAGAGGATAATTTTTTAAAAATCTGATCCAAGAGAGAAAGCTGTCCATGTAATTGTCAGACTGACAATATTTATATTGTATTGCAAGACTTTCACTACTACTCTAAAAATGTTTTTTAAAAATAAGGCAGAATGCAGTATGTTTTATATGAATGCTTCAGAAGGAATAATTGCTTGTACAAGTAATGGCCCGTCTCTTATATTGACTTTCTTCTGTTTAGATAAAGGTCCCAGTCATCATGTAGTAGTGAGTCTGATAGCTATAATACTTCAGGACTGTATTTATGTTGTTAACGTGTGAATACCTGTCTCCTGCTCTTTATTTGTGTAGGAACATCCCATCAACGAGCCAATTCCCTTATTAGCTGACTAACAGGACTTAGGAGTTGGCAGCAGGGACACATTAGACACTTTCTCCTGTTTGTTCAGCCACTGCAGCACACAAACTGTAAACCCTTCAGTGGGCCTCTCCACTGGACATTTGCACATTTGTATTTGCTAGTTTGCGAGTGATGAAGTTAAAGGAAAATTACACTCAGATGGAAACACATTTGTGATTCAAGGGCTTCTCACATGCCGGGTCAGCTGAAAGAGGTTGGGCTAACATCTCAGTTACTTGTGGAAATGCACATCACTGTGCTAAGCTGCTGCTGTAAGCTTCACTTAGTCTTTTGGTCTGGGTACATTTCCACTGGCTGACTGGTTGACTGAACTTGGATGTCTCGTCATCACAGAAGTGCCTCATCTCCCCTCTTCCCTCCCTCATATTTTGATTGCTCATGTCTGTCCTCCCTCCACACCTCCCCACCGCTGCTGGTCCACTCCTGCCCCTCTCATTTTTGCTTAGTCACCCTTGCAGTAACCAGCCATATAAACAGACCAAATGCTTGGCCAGCAAGGGGGGGGGGGTTAGCAAGAGGTACTCAACCGTTTACTGTTTTTCCTCATTCACTCTAGGGCTTTCTTAAGCCCAAGTACATGTGGCATTCTGCCAGTGGCCCTACTTTATATTCATTTCATGTGAATTTCTGGGCAGTTGTGTGACTTTGAGTTTTAAGGAGGGGTGGTTGGATGTCACCATTTAGCAGGTACATGCTGGATGCCTGCATTAACTCTGACCAAAATGTTAGAACTCGGACAGCCTTGTGTCACATTTCTTCTCCTGCAGTTCCTTGGAGGACGAGTTTCCCTATTACACAAAGTCTCACATGCAGCCAAGATGCACACTTGCTTTTTCTGAATACACAGAAGTCTGGTGCCATATCTCTGAAATAAGGATGCAAGTGCTGTTGAGGCACCTGTGCCTACAGTTCAGTTAATGGACTCACTGACTTTGTATCACATCGTCTGTTTGTGACCACATAGCTGTAAACTGAAGTGAAGTCTAAAAATGTTACATGATGGGGCATATATAGGTATTTCTTTTTAGACTTTGATCTATTTACATGCTTGTCTATGTGGATAGTTGCTTCAAGGTGCAAGTCATAGAAGACTTGCATAAACTTCACTGTATGTGTGTGCTTGTGTGTGTTTTGAATTTACACTTAAACACAGAAAATGCGGGTTACATGGAAGGATTAATCATCAAAATCCTAACAGTCATCATTGCTAGACTACATGTTAAATGATCAACTTATTTGTCTTACAGCAAAGCTCAATCAACATGTATTACTGTTACAGAAGGGCTGTAGTCTTTGCTACCTTACCTTGTTTTTGTGACATGATGCAGTCAGTGTGTATTTCACAACAAGGATCTTGTAGCAGCCATATTTAGAGAAGAGGTGGATGATTTTCTCATACATCACCCTCTGTCCTTTGGCTATGAGTACTCATGTTATATCTGTCTTGATATCAGGCTAATAGGAAAACAGGTTTGGAGAAGGCCCCTTGGCTATGAAAACAAGTGTCATATTTCTTGATTTCAGGCTGGTAGGAAATTGGGTCAACAGAAAATCCTTGTACTACATGACTGTGTGGTATAAGGTATAGATACCAGGGGGACTATAAGGCAAGAATAGAAGGGTTTAATAAACAAGATGTTAAACTGGAACATAGCCTGATATAGTCCTCCCACAACACAAACGTGCACACCCATACAACCACTCATGCAGAGGCACATGCTGCGTCACGCACTATTTTGAGTTCTGGCAATTCTGCCAGAAAAGAATTTGCACTAATGAAATCATTCTCACTGACAGGTGCCCGTGTTGATTGTTGGCGAAAGTTGTGCTTGCTTGGTAATGCTAAATGGTACCAAAATGAACAAGAATATGACATTTATCTGTATTTTTCATCTTATGCCCCAGCTTAGTCATCTCCTGTATTATTTAATTTCTTTTCATTTCCTGCTGTTTGTACTATGACATTACAGCTTTTTGAGGAATTTGCCACATGATTTTTATGTGTTTTGAGGAACTGTAAAGTCATATGTTAGGCAGTGAATTCCTGGTACAAATAAACTAGTGTCATCACCTTCAGCAACACATACATTAGTAATGACAGTGAGAAAGGAGGGCTGGGGTTATGGAGTTCATGCTGAATTGACTGGGCAGTCAGCTACAGAGAGGGTTTGCTGGTACATAGTGTTGAGGGCAGCACCCTATTTGTTTTCATGTTTGTGTGGGTGGGTAGGTGTTTTACTTTAGCAAGAGGAGAAATAGTTTTTCACCTTTTATCTGCATAACATAAGAACAGATGAAAGGTGAAAACAGATATTAAGAGTAGGGATGTGCATTTAAAGCTAAAAATACTACTTTGATTTTCACTGGGAACTGTTTAATTATTCTTTGAAGATCACCCCCAAACCACTGTCAAATAAATAATTACGGTAGACTTGTGATGTGCTAGATTTAGACCTCATTCATTCATTCAGTTTATTTAAATTAATTTTTAAAGGAGGTCTGCACAAGACTTTTTGATGTTTGTACTTCTCACTTATGTGTCTGACACCTGGTAGGTAGTGCTGTGGTTTTAAAAAGATTAGTTCCCACATAAAATTTACATTTGGTACATTTGGCCTTTGCTCGCTTAGCTGTGAATACAAACTATACCGCACACAGGCACACAGTTCAACACATGATCATCTCCTGCCCTCAAACAGACTGTTACTGCCACTCAATGGGGAAATATTTCTGATTTTTACGTGTGTGTGTGTGTGTGAGAGACTGAAATTTTTCAGTGCTTTTTAGTTTCCAAATGAGTCAGTGGGGTTTAGAGTTTAGTTTCACTTTTACATGCCTGCATGTTTGTACTTTGGGAGCTGAGTTTGTTTCCCATCCATATTGTAAAACTTTGTATTATATACTTTATGTAATATGTTGTTATCCTGCAAAAGTTATTATCATTGAAGTTGACTCAGCAGGCCCTTTCAGTGGATCCCAAAACTAAACCAGTTGAAAAATACTCTGAGACCCTTGAGTTAATGTATGCTGCAGATGCTTTTTTTTTTTGTTGCAGCAATTGTTTATCTTGATTTTTGTGTTACCTGCAATTTAGTGAATTGCCTGCTGAATGATGTGATGGCTTCAACATGTGAAAAGTAAAGATTGCTTCAGTGTGGGGAAATACAGCAAGTCAGCCCTTCCTGACACCACTTGTTTTTGTTTCTCTAGGAACTGAAAGACCTGACACAGCGAAACGAATGCTTAGATTTGAAAGGTAAGTACAAAAAAAAAACCACAACAACAGTCACACACAATATAGTACATTTAACTAGTGTGTGTGGATACATTTTAGGTGAGAAGCTGGACTACAAAGCATGTGAGTCTCTGGAAGAGATTTTGAAGAGGGTCCAGTTTAAATCGATAGACTTGGAGCAAACCAACCTGGATGAAGATGTAAGATACTTTTAATATCTGGTTCTCTTTTTTTTCTCTCATTTTCTTTCACTTTTGATTCCTGCTTTCAGTTACACTCTCATCATCTTTTCCACGATTCCTGGATTAGCAGGATATGCAGTATGTGGTCATGAGTTTTCTGATTACCCCAGATGTCCACTTGTGTAAACAACATTAAACTGTTTGGGCTGCAGACATGCACAGATAGACAGTGTTGTAGTGTGGAGCACACGGGCACTGGTCCTGACCACTTCCTGTCACAGAGAGCCTCAAAATGTTGTATAGTGCTCCATCACGCAGCTCTGCTGCCAGAGTCACACAGGAAGAGTTTGTTTTGGACCAGAAGGTTTAGTTTAATTAGTGCTCATTATTTAATTCCAGTCTGTCAAACCGTGTGAGTACTTTCAGTCTTTAACAGCAGATTTAATTTAACTTCCTGTAGCCTGCTGTTTTTCAGCACACTTGCAGAGTCTGTTAACATGCAGGCCTTAAAGTCTTGAAAAGACTTGGAAACTCGAGGGTGTTGGACATCTTTCACTTTATTTATTCATGGTCAGTTAATAAAATAAAATATGAGGATGGATGGATAGAGTGTTCCATTTTTAGCCTACACACCCCAGAATCCGGTGGGGTGCTAATTGCACCTTCGGAGCAAATATTGGTAGGGACATCTCCCTGCTGTCCCTTGCTAATCATGCCCTGTGATTGGTAGGGCCACAACGGACGTTATTTGATATTTCTTGGGAGGTGCAGGCCAGGTTACAGTACAGATGTCCTGCTCGATAATTAATGGTAATTAACGCATAATGCACCTGCACAAGCGCAAGTGCCAGCAACGTCACTGCCACTTACGTAGGTTACGTTGTAGGGCCGCAAAGACTCAAAGCTGCAGAATAAACCAGGGCTAAGAGTATACAGAATGTAATGTGACAAAATTGTTTGAATAATAATCGTTTTTGTCAATTACACTGTTTTTGTGATTGTTTGGACCCAAAATCTAAATCAAATTTCGATTAATTGCACAGCCCTACTGTCTTTAGTAACAAGTCTAACTAACTCTAACTAATTTGCTTATTGAGATTCAATCACAATGTTGACACAATCCAGGTGACAAGAACACATTTTAATATAATTTGTAAGTACAGAGAGCCATGGAGCAGTTGTTATGCTCTAGATAACCTATCCAAACATCCAGATGGGTAATATTTTAATACCAGGTGTTTATGGGTGCTGAACGGTTTCTGCCCTGATATTGACAGGTGTTTTGTGTAGGACTTAAAGGCTGCATTATCAGCTCCAGAACTTTGATACAGTGACAAATACATCACCATATTACAGCTCATGAATTCCTCTCATTAGTAAATCAGAGGAAGATTGTGTCTAATTTTATTTCAGTCCATTAAAATGCAATATTTAAAAAAATGCCAAAAAAGGAGTTTTTATATTGTAGATTATAACTTGTAAAAACATCAAATGAGTAATTCCTGATATAGAAAACTGATGAGAAGATGAGCAGGTTGCCGTGTTTCAACACTAAATCAAATGCAAACATTTATTTGCATGAGCTTAAGAATACATTTTTAACATATAATTCTTAAAATAAATAAAGAAAAAAGATTTACAAAAATTTAAACAAATGCAGAGTGATGCATGCAAATTTTTTTTCCCACCCAACATGGAGCGTTGCCCCAGAAATGTGAATGAGTCAGTGACTGAGTCACCAGAGAGCAGCTTTTCGGTCTCAGACAAGTGTCTCGCCTTGGGCTGAGATGAAATGAAACTCTGAAAGGAGAAATACTGAACAAGTGTTGCCGGTTGAGCTGGGATTAGAGGAAGATGGCATAGAAAGTAAATTGAATGGGGAAGAGGGTGGGTTCATTTTTGAGTGGGTGTGAGAGGTATACAGTAGATGGCTTGATCTGGCTTATATTTGACTCGTCTCTGCATCAGTGGCGTCTTGTTGGGAATGAAATGAGAAGATAAAAGGAGAAAAATGGTCATAGAGAGATGCTTTAAGAAGCCTGTGGAGGAGCAAGCATGGGAAGCGATATCACAGGATGGCTTTTAATGGACGAATATGACTCATCTTCCCCCACCCGGTAGATAAACACATTGGTGTATACTCAGTAATGTCTTCCAGTATAAACACACACAAAGTAAGAAAGGTTAGGAGATGCTATGCAGTACCCTTTCTGACTTTTAGTTTTTATCAGCATCAGAAAGGGATGATCTCACATTTAATCTGGATCACCTCCTGCAGCTGGTTGATCTGTTGCAGGATCCATTTATTTATTTATTGTATTTTTATTTTTTTTCATTGAAACAGATGGGAAACACAGAATCCATTCATGAGTTGGCATCCCAGCACCTTGTTGATATGCTAAGATGCTTATGTTTTAAAGGCAATAAAGCAAAAGAACCAGGCATTTATCTTCACTACAGTGTCATCACCTTTATGTAGTGGGTACATCAGTAATTGCTGACACTGATCACGTGAGTTCACTTTGACTTGATCCTTAATCACCTGATATTTTATTTTAGTCTTCTTCTTAACCACGCGCATTTGAGCCTCACAGTCACATAGCACTTAGGTTTGTGCAATACTCTGGAATAGTTCGAAAATAACACGATGCTGTTGCTTTCTGGATGCCAAGTTAATCTTTTTCTTTCTTTCTTTTAAACTTTTCAATCAAAACAGCATTTCCATAGTTCCAAAGTATTCAATTTTTGCCCATTGGATGATATGTGATCATAAAGTTCTCTGAGTCCAGCTATAAAAATGTGTATATCCATTTCTCAAATCTCTCTTTTTAAGATTGTCTTCATGGTCAACGATGGACCGCTTAGAGCAAAGCTGCTGCTTTTTTTTTTCCTTTCTTCTTTTTGCTCTCTAGAAGTCTCTGTTCTGAGCACTGAGACTTGTAAGTCTGCAGTATGTGCTGGATCATCTCCAGTGTGTCAAAACGGTAACCTTTCAACTCGTACTTTGTTTTTGTTAAAAGGTCAAAGTTGCAGGGAGCCAAGTAGGACAAGGATACGGTGCCATGGGTCATTTACTCCAAACACACAGCTGACAGCTCAGGGAGTTACAGTTGAACTCATCATGCACACTCATCTTGGGGGATGAATTCACATCTGTAGGTTGGGTCAGTTTCCGCAGAAGCTGATGATTGCTCTCTGCGCAGGTGAAATGCAGGTGGTCAGTTGCAGAATTTTTGTTTCAAACCTTGTCCATCATTGTGAGGTATACTTTAGGTGTTTGAACAGAAACATACATTACTTGACTATACTTTTGGTACATTAAATTCATTATATTTAATTCATTTAATAATTACAGTACAGTCTTTCTCAATTGTTCAAATGGTTTTGAGTGCCAAAGCAGTGCTCCAGTGACTCTCAGTTTCAGTATCTAAATCTTTTCTTTTGCAAAATAAAGAAAACTAATATGACCTCAGCCAATTTATAGTCTAATATTAGTGCATTGTTCTGTGCACTGATTCTTTTACTGTCAGTTGCAACCCTAATCGGAAAAAAGTCAGTTCTCACTTCTTTTGAATCCTTCTGAATCTTAATCTTTTTTTTTCCCAACAGTAAACAGCTGCAGAAGCACATTAGCTTGTCTTTCCAGCCATAGTACCTCTGCACACACACCTGAAGCCCCCTGTAACACCTCAGCAGTTCTCACCTGTCCTGAGGGACTGTTACCCTGGCAACTGCAGCTGCTCCTAACTGTCTTATAACATCTCTTTCTGCATTTTTTTAACACTGTGAACCAACTGTGAGAGTTTTTTTTTTTTTTTTTAAACTGTTAGATTTGAATCTGTCGCAATAGGTAATATATTTCTCCTAATCCCCCCTCAGGGTGCATCAGCTTCTCTTTGACATGATAGAGTACTATGAGTCAGCCACACATCTCAACATCTCCTTCAACAAGCACATTGGAACACGGGGATGGCAGGCCGCAGCTCACATGATGCGAAAGGTGAGAGATCATCTCCCTGTACACTAACACTAACAATCTGCTGTTGAATCAGTGGTGTGTTTTTGAACTTCTATATTTTTGCTTAGTTTTGTTAAATAAAGACAGTGTAATATGTTGTGGTGTTATTCATCTGAAGTTGTATTTTTAAAAGAAAAAAAAAGACCCACTAAGTTGATTTCTGTTATGTGCTGATTTGTAAAACCTTAAAATTTGTTTACCTTAAATAATAAGTAGAACTGTGACCGAAAATGATTGAACTACTGAAAGGAAAAATCTGTCCTCAGAAAAGTCACTGAAAATAATATACATAAGTGAGTGAAAAAATGTAAAATGTCTTTGTGAGAAGTGAGAAAGTACTTCAAGCTGAAGCTCAAACTATGGCCTACAGATATTCTTGCTTCTTTTCTCCATGTTTTTAGTCATTCCTTTGTGTCTGTGGGGAAAAGACAAGACACCTATTGTCTCTTATCTCCTACCTTTCATGTCATTGCTGCTGTTCTGTCAGCACAAACATAAGTCACCCTTTGATGTCAGTCATCACCTATTACTATTAAGAATCCAAATCATTGCCAGCTTAAACACACTGATCTATCAGCATGACAGCAGCGATATGTGAGAAAACAGGTGGATGTGAACAGCTGCTGTTTCAATCTAACAAGAACCAAACCGTGTGGAGGTATTGTTTCGGTCAGAGGAGTGGATATGGTAACAACAAGTTTATTACACATTTGTATAAGGTGTGAGTCGTGAGCAAACTTGTAAAATGAAATCAACTATACAAAAAAATACTAAGAAAAAGTCATGTTTTTTTTTTTGCATTAGGCTGAGTATGTTATTTATGTATATTTTGGATAGTGTACTGCAGTGAATAGCACTAATCTATCTGCAGAGCAACAAATCACTTTGCATGCTTTGTTATTAATATTATGGCCTACTTATTTGTTTTGATTTTTATATTTCGGGTCATTAGTTTAATCCTAGAGGGAAAACGGCACATTCTTAATCATGGTTAGTGGTTACGTGGTAATTGTGTATAACGGTCGTACTTTAATCAAAATCCTGACTGTAAGACTGTTTGCATCAAAAGGCATTCCCTTTCTGTGAGCATTGACCGTCTGATTAATGAAGCACTGCTACACATATATTTCATCTTGAAGATTGTCAATAAAAAGTAATAACTCAATTCAAGAAAGCAAAGGAGAAGCTAATTAGCAAATACTTTGACAAGTGCATGTCCTTGAATCTTTGAGATGAGCCTTGGGTTAAATAAATGATAACATCTCATTACCTTTGTCTGGGCTTCAGTTAAAATCAAATCAATCCTACTGAAAATTTGCATGCTTTATGTGTATTTTGGGCATTTTATTCAATGGTCATGTACATATTTATCCTGCCTGGATACTTCAGTGGTATTTTAATGCACTTCAAGAGACACCCAAAAATTGTTTTGATCACAGTAATATGGGTTGTTTTGGGCTTGTGCCCTTTTGCTGTGTATATCCAATAATTTGCACCTCTGTTGGTGTTTCCCCTCAGACAAGCTCTCTGCAGTATCTTGATGCCCGTAACACTCCCCTGCTGGACCACTCGGCTCCCTTTGTAGCACGAGCGCTCAGAATTAGTGGCAGCCTGGCAGTCCTCCACCTGGAGAATGCTGGCCTCTCTGGCAGACCACTAATGTTATTGGGTAAGGCAGCCAAAGTGCTCGGGCGTGACGGGATGTACAATGTCAAGTGGAGCCTTATTTCACCTTCAGAGAAGCTTTTTATCTGATTGAACATAGAATTATTGTTCTTTTAACTGTTTTCTTAACCTCTTTGCCTTTTGTTCCCTCACTCCCTTTTGTTTTTTTTTTCCATCTTGCTGGTACAGCTACTGCTCTGAAGATGAATATGAACCTACGGGAGTTGTACCTTGCTGACAACAAGCTCAATGGCCTGCAGGACTCAGCCCAACTTGGCAACTTGCTTAAATTCAACTACAACATTCAGATCCTGGACCTGCGCAATAACCATATCCTGGACTCTGGTAAGAATCGAGTGATAGCGCTCTGACACATTATTTTATTTTGTTTTCTCAGGGTGGAATTCTTTGTTAGATTTGTTTGATTTATGAACTGTAATATCATTTCACAAAGATATATTTTTTCAATCCCTGCGAGGAAGGTAGCGAGTCTCAAGAAAAGTAAAAAAAACCAAACATATAGATTAGTTCATTTAAACTTTGTATAACAATCAGAACAAAACAAAATGCCAAATAAAACTTTAAGTGCAAATAAGCAAAAGCCATTGTAGCATTCAGCCTAGCGCAAACCATTAAAACAAGGCACATTCTTATTTCCAGTCTGTAAATTCACTCTGTATTTATTAGCTATGGGACAGAAGTATTTTCATATAAGAGCAACTATGGGTTTTAACATCTGTCTTCGATCAACACTACACTAGGTCAATTTAAACATTAACTCAGTTGATTAATTGGTTTTGTAACTGCTACATGTGTCATCATGGAAAACACAGAGGTGAACTATAAGTACTTTTTCTTTTTTTTTTGGCTTTGAACAGATTGTGTCAACATGATAGCAGCATAACCACACGTCATGAAACCTGACTGACAAGTGTGTAGCTTAGCTCAAAAGGATGTTCAAAGACGGGTGTGGTCTGACCCATAAGTCACGGTTGACTTATGGTGTGACTGTGCACCTAAGCATGATTGGTTTGAATGTACACTGTTCAGAAAAATTAAAGGAACACTTTATTCAGAGTATAGCTTCAAGTAGGTTAAACTTTTAGGATACTGATCTGGTCGGTTAAGTGGCAGAGTGGGTTGTTAATCAGTTTCAGCTACTTTGCAATGAGATGACTCCCAAAACAGGAATGGTTTTACAGGTTGAGGCCACTGACATTTGTTTCCTCCTCATCTTTTCTGACTGGTTTTTCACTAGTTTTGCATTTGGCTAAGGTCAGTGTCACTACTGGTAGCATACCTGGATCCTACAGAGGTTGCACAAATAGTTCAACTCCTCCAGGATGGCGTATCAATATGTGCCAGTGCCAGAAGGTTTGCTGTGTCTCCCAGCACAGTCTGAAGAGCATGGAGGAGATTCCAAGTGACAGACAGTTCTAATCTAGGAGAGCTGGACAGGACCATAGCAGGTCCTTAACCCATCAGCAGGACTGGTATCTGCTCCTTTGTGCAAGGAGGATCAGGATGAGTCCTACAAAATGACCTCCAGCAGGCCACTGGTGTGAATGTCTCTGACCAAACAATCAGAAATAGACTTCATGAGGGTGCCCTGTGGGCCGACGTCCTCTAAGGCCTGTTTTCCACCAATGGGGTGCCGGTTCCAGTCCCAGTATTCGAACCGTTTTTCCACTGCGAGTGCACTCAGTGCTCGGCCAAAAACGGGTTCGACTCGGCCCCCGCAAGCTAGCTGGTCTGAAACCAAGAACATGTGACAAAAGCAGCAGAAGGGCGTGACTCTGCCATCTCAACCTAAAATGTTCTACCACTATTTCACTGCAGGGTGTGTATTACATGAGAAAAGCGATGCGACTTTCACGGCTGTGAATTAGGTTGGGCTGAACTTGCTGCTTTGTATCAGTTCATATCACAGATAAAAGGACGCAAAGTGCGTACTTGTCGTCTTGCTCATAATCTGTGTTTACCTCTGTGCTGCACACAGAGGCTCTAGTAATTTTGTTTGGACCATAAAATATGTTCGCAGTGCAAGAAAGGGGGGAGTGTTTGTGACCTTTGGCTTCCATGTCCAGATGAGGATCTGCCCACACTCATATGTAAAGGATCAGTTCACACAGTGCGGTGGAAATGCAGGCCCGTTCTTAAGCGTTTCGCCAGTTCATTGAAACGAACACCAGCATAAGCACCGGCACCTCGGTGGTGGAAACATAGTATAATTGGCCTTGTGCTCAGTGCCCGTCACAGTAAGCCAAACTTACTGAGAATACCAGAATTAGCACCCTGTGCTTTTCACAGATGAAAACAGGGTCACCCTGAGATGTGTCTCAGATGTGAAAGGGTGTGGAGAAGCCATGGAGAAAATTATGCTGCCTGTAACATCGTTCAGCATGACCGGTTTGGTTGTCGGTCTGGGGAGGTGTGTTAATGGAGAGATGCACAGACTAGGCAACAGCAACCTGACTGCCATTAGGTATCAGGATGAAATCCTTGGACCCACTGTGAGACCCTACCCTGGTGCAGTGGGTCCTGGGTTCCTCCTGGTGCACGACAATGCCCGGCCTCATTTGGTGAGAGTATGCAGGCAGTTTTTGGAGGATGACAGAATTGATACCATTGACAGGCATGCGTGGGGGCCTGTCAATGGTATCAATTCCATTGACTGGCCCCCACACTTGCCTGACCTAAATCCAATAGAACACCTCTGGGACATTTTGTTTTGGTCCATCTGACACTGCCAGGTTGTACCTCAGACTGTCCAGGAGCTCAGTGATGCCCTGGTTCAGATCTGGGAGGAGATCCCCAGCATACCATTCTTCATCTCATTACAAGCACATGGGAGCCCTACAAACGGCTGAGCATCATTTTGAATTGCTGCAATGAAATAGACTACCCTGCCAAATCTTTTTTTTTTTTTTTTTTTACTTTGAGTTTAGGGGAGTGTCTTTGAATTCAGCCTGATTAAATGAAACCCCATTTAAAGAAACGGTAAAAATATATTACAATCTTGATTTTAATTTTCGCAAAGGACAAAAGCTCCTTAGTGGCTGTCAAAATTTATCATATGCAGGAAAACCTTGCTGTGAATGCAAAGTGAAAGGTCTATGTCTTGGCACTGCTGAGTACATGGAGTGACTGCAGGACCTTAAAGAGTAAATATTTTAGTCATAGGACCACACTAATTCCCAGCACACAGGAATGTTATTTTTAACCCTCTACACATTTAGGTCACACGATGCTACTGCATCCTTAAGGGTGTGATATTTTTGGAAAAGAGAGCACTGAATCACAGTTGGTGCACATAATGATCAATGATTAAGTCTACTGTAATAAGTGGACAGATATTAGCTGAAAAACTAAAGGTAAAACATTGCTAATCATAACTTAATTAACCATCTTTTTCCTTTGGGGTGTGACTAACATATATTTCTGTTCCAAGTTTACTCTCAGATTTAATTTAAAGTGGCATTAAAAAAGGTCTTAGATCTGAATTGTATTTTCTTTATATCTATAGACACTGATACAGCACAGGGATATTAATTTGAGTTTAACAGTTTAATAATCTTGCAAAACATTGTACTTCGACATTTTTTTCCTACACTTGTTTTAAATATGCTCACCACAACTCGATTTGTGTTTGTCGCTGTGTTCACAGGTCTGGCCTACGTGTGTGAAGGACTAAAAGAACAGAGAAAAGGCCTTGTCACGTTGGTGCTATGGAACAACCAGCTCACGCACAATGGCATGGGCTACCTTGCTGCTGCACTGGTACACACACACACACACACACACACACACACTCTTTGTGTCAATGAAGCCAGTCTGCAAACATATTTATCAAAGTTTTTAAGAGTTTATGGGTGTAGAAAAGCACTTGCAGACATAATTAAAACATTTTTCTATGTCAGTGGGTAGGTGCTCACCTCGCAACCGGAGGGTCGCGGGTTCAAGTCCCCGTCTGAGCGTGTGCTGTCATTGTGTCCCTGGGCAAGACACTTAACCCACATTGCCTAAGTGTGAATATGGTTGTGTGGTCGGTGGTGGTCGGAGGGGCTGTAGGCGCAAATTGGCAGCCGCGCTTCTGTCGGACTGCCCCAGGGCAGCTGTGGCTACATCAGTAGCTTACCACCACCAAGTACGAATTGAGGTGTGAATGAATGGTGCTCAGAATTTTAAAGCACTTTGAGTACCTTGAAAAGCGCTATATAAGTAAGGTATTATTATTATTATTATTATTATTTACTCCGTCAGAGAAATGATCAAAATAGATATCTGCTGTTTGTTATATTTCACTTTTCTTCATGTCCTGTACCTAGGCCTTAGCTTACTTTTACATGTGCACATTTTAATTCTACCTCAGTCACTGGGTACAACTATAATTGAATTATTTTAATAGATTTTTACCCATAAAGCACGTCGCCTTTACTGGAATAATGGTGAGTCACATCCAGCACCTTGCTTGAAGTAGCAGTAGCGAGGCAGGGAGGGTTCCAGTTTTTCCTCAGGTTGCGCAGACTGCATTTCACACTCCTTAATGTCTTTACAAATAGAGACTGAGAACTTTGTGTTTATTGTCACGTAGGCATTCATATTTGCATATCCTCTGGGGAACTGCTGTTCACTTCCATCAGTTGTATAGTTGGTGGATCAGTGTGCTGTGTAAGCAGGTGCTATGACGTCTGATTCGACTGGGCATTTCTGTGTCAACTTGTCATTAATGCACCTGACATTTTGTGTTGTCGTATCTCACTAAGTCAATAATGTGAGCTCATGTTCTGGTCGTGCCAATTCCAACAATTTATCCTGGAATGAATTCATAGCAGTTCGTTACAGATAATTTGTTGCTGAAGTCATTGAGTGATTGAATGTCAGTATCTCTTCCTCACAGTTTTTCTTTCATCATTTTATTGTTTGTACTCCAAAACTTGAATTAGACTCTGCTGAGTACTTTAATTTTCTGTATTGTCAGTATTTAAAAAACAAACAAAACAAAACAAAAACAGATGATTGTGTGAAGCTACTGCAACACATTTGTTGATCTCATTATTTCCAGTTTATTGATGATGTTTAATGAGATTTGGTTAATTTTGTTGACTTGGTGTAATTATGTTCATTATGGGCTGGGTAGTCAAGCGTCAGTGTTTCTCATTTATGACATATTATTAACCCATAATTTAGCTTTTGAATTTTATTTTAATGGCCAGTTCCCATCATGAAAGCTTCTGCAGTTAGTGAGACGTTTCCTGTTGGACACACATAATTGGCAAAATCAAGGATTCATCCTCTCTGGGAGTGAGGTTGAATGTTAATGGTTTTTAGTGTGGATGTGTCTTTAATGTGGGGGGGGGATTGGCAGCTTGTGTCACGTGGCGCTGTTTGATAAGTTCAGAAAAAGAGTATATAAGAACATCTTATTGGAGACGAGTGCTATTTTTAGAGAGGGTAGAGCACAGCTGTGTTATAATCCCCTTTTACCTGATGAGTGCACGCTGATTCCTGTGATCGAAAAATAAGTCAAACTTTATTAAATCCTGCATAAAGTACAATGTTGCTTAATTTTTTAGCCTTTTAAAATTAATAGTAGATCTTCAAAGCTTATTCCTGTGCTGCAGCAAAACAATGTGAATTTGTGACGCATTGTTAATTTCACTTCTAATTTGAATATTGTTTCTGTCAGCCATGCACACAGAGTCTGGAGACTCTGAACCTCGGCCATAATTCGGTGGGTAACGAAGGAGTCCACAAGCTGAAAGATGGGCTGATTGCCAACCGCTCTGTGCTCAGGCTGGGCCTTGCTTCCACCAAGCTGTCATGTGAAGGTGGGAATTATTATATCTGTGCCTCAGCTGTAGTTTCTTGTCTTTGATTTTGGCATTTCTGACTGCTCTCCTCTCTGGTGTCGTATGCTATAGGAGCTGTAGCTGTAGCTGAATTCATTGCTGAGAGCCCCAGACTGCTGCGCCTGGACCTTCGAGAGAATGAGATTAAAACAGGTGGCCTCATGGCCCTGTCACTTGCCCTGAAGGTTAACACCTCCCTGCTGCGTCTCCGACCTTGACCGGGAGCCCAAGAAAGAAACTGTGAGTACACGAGTAAGGCATGGGGAAGGAGGAGCAGGGTAGAGGAAAGAGAAGGGGGAATGTAATCCAGATATTTCTGCAGCATTATCCCATGTTGGCTGTGTGCAAATATGTTTGTTGGCATGCACAAATGGAGCAGTTCTAAATTCTTCTGATTTCTTCTCTACAACAACTTTAGTGTGTGTACATATATATATATATATATATATATATATATATATATATATATATATATATATATATATATATATATATATATATATATATATATATATAATATAATGAAGCCTTGCAAAGTGCCCACCCTATTACATTTTTCTGAGATATAGTCCCTCAAAATACATTTGGTGCTTCATAAGGACAGGGGATGACATTTTCAGGGCTGAAAACGCATTTAAGCTCTGTTAAAAACTGCAACCCACACACCCACGTCATGTTTTGGCACTAAAAATCTGATTCTGAAGGGTGAGGTATAACTTTTTTCAGCTTTGGTTGATAAATATTGTGTTATATACGGAATGATTCTATTGTCAGCAGTTCCAATGAGAAGACCAGAACGTGCAACAGTTTAGGCAAAGCTTTGCATTGCTTGTTGTATGGTGCCAAAGACCTCTACTGTTGTCCAAAAACTATTTAAAACAAATCAATGATCCACACTGATATTATGATATGATCCGAGCACTGCTTTGACCGCACTGACTTTGTCAAGCCAGTTTCACATACTCCCTCAGGCATCTGTTAAATACTCGACAGGGCAACAAATCTCAGTTGTAATTAATTGTCAACAAAAGCACACTATTCTTTTTTTTTATTTGAATTAAATCATCTGTCTTGTTGCTAAAGAGTTTTGTCTTCACAAGGAGAATGATATAGAGTGCTGCTGTCTGAGTAGAGAAGGCAGAGGGAGTTTGATTTTGTTTAAATCTTTGGATTAAATTTGTTATAGCTCTTGTTATAGCACTTGCGATACTTTTATTTTTTTGTAATATACACGTCTTTGGGCCAGTTAAGGCTTGTGTTAGCTAGCTGAGAGTGAAGGAAGATGGAGAGAGAGACACATAAGGTCTAATTCACCTCTTAACGCCAGCATGGCACCACCATTCTTGCCATTTTAAAGAAAATTGTGTTGTAAAATAAAATATTTGTTTAAAAAAAAGGAAGGGATGAAGGAAATAAACCCCACTGACAGTGTTTCTTTTGCATGTTAGAAATTAGTTTGTTTGTTTTTTTAATGGTTTTTTCTTTGGTCTCTCAGGTGAAGAGCTTCATTGAAACGCAGCGTGCCCTGCTGGCTGAGATCCAGAATGGCTGCAAGAGGAATTTTATCCTTGCTAAAGAAAAGGAGGAGAACGAGCAGAAGATGAGGCAGTCAACCTCCATGGCTGAAATTGCCACAGAAGATGGGACTGGGGAAGATGAAGAGGAGGAGCAAGTGTCAGCGTCAGTGGAGAGCAGGGACACAGAGGATGAAACAGCAGGAAATGCAGTGCAGACAGGCAGCGAGGCAGGAGCGAGCTCCGACTCGAATGTTCCTCAAACAAACATGGAGTCTGACTCTGACACTGAGGATGAGGAGGAAAGTGAGGTAGTAACAAAGTCTTCTCCCACTTCAAACTCTTCCACTCTTTCAAACCAGACTGCTCCTCAAACCCATACCAGCAGTTGCACACTCCCAACTCAGTGCCTCACGTACATCCTCAGCTTCATCTTCTGGAGGGCCAAGTGTAATTTCGGTCACTGTCACAGAATCTGCAGCTCCTCCGGGTACACCTCCATCTCCTGGGCGCTGCATATCTGTCTCAAGCCCTGGGAGGGGTCATAAGATTTTCATGGTAACCCGGGTAGAGAGCCCCCCTGAGCAGCAGCAGCAGCAGCTCCAGATAAGTACACCTGCTGTTTCCAGCCAGTCTCAAAGAGGCCCACAAAGACTCCTGTAGACACGACACAGCAGACACAGCCCCCACGCGCATCTCAAACACCTACACAAACACAACTGACACAGGAGGGCATGAAGGAGAACTCACCTGCTTTGTTGACAGACTGTAAAGTGACAGAGCAGAATCCTGTAGCACTAAATACTACACAGACCCACATACTACAGTCAGAGTCTACAACTGAAGCCACAGAAGGCGCAGCACATCCAAGTCTACAATGACCTTTAAATTCCTCATCAGTGCAGGTAACAGAGTAGGCCTAAAAGCCCCCAACCTGATCCTACTTGTGTAGAAGGAAACAAAAAGAAAGAGGAGGAGAGAGCGAGGTCCCGTAGGAGATGATAGGCAAGTGATGGACCAAGAGTGTAAACAGTCAGATGAACTGAATCCGCCCCAGACTAGCTTACCTCCACAAGCAGGAACTGTTAACATCTGCACTGGAACATCTGCAGAATGACCTAGTCTCTGCATCGGAGGAGACCCACAAACCACACCAAACACAAGAGACACATCTACAGAAAGAGAATCAGGAAGTGGCAGTCAGCTTACTAGAAAATGAAAAACCCAGTTTAGCAGAGACAGAACAGCCAAACCGAGAGGAACCATTGCCAAAGCAGCAAACGGTGGCACATGAACAGGAAATGGAGTCTTTCCTCTCTGTCCACACTGATCAGGCAGGCGCCAGCTGTCATTGAGGGTGGGGCACAGGAGTCAAATCCTCAAGCGGGAGATGTAACACAGAGTCCCAACCCTGCCCCGTCTTGGCCTGAAGCTGTCGCTGAAATTACTCCACCAGTTGAAGAGGAGGAATCGGCTGACGAGAGCTCTGCAAGATGAGGGGGAGAGTTTTGCTGAGGCTCTGGAGGGGGAGGTGGTCGGTTCTTCTCTGCCCAATGGCCTGAAACCCGAGTTCTCCCTCCATCTTCTCGACACTGAAAGCCCCAGAGCCTGGCAGCTGTGTGATGGAGCACGGTGAGAATGTGTGAACACTGATGTGATGTTTTTTAAATAAGCGCACAGTTACTAGGTTTTAGTTGTAGAAAGCGTGTTTAAAAAAGTGTCTTATTTGTCACTCATGTAGTGAGTGTCAGCTGTGGCCCGGACCTGGAGGAGCTGCTGCTAGAAGCCAGTTTGGAGACTGGGAGAGACGCACCGTGAGGTATAGATTCATCATCATACTGTTAATCTGCTGTAAAGTTTGAAGCAGCTACAACTTTAAGAATGAACAACTTCAAGATTTATTCCTGTTTGGATATTAGTGAATTCAAGGAGTTAATTTATCATCATTTGAGCTAAGCAATACGTAACTGAACGAAGTACGGACACAACAT